>PVIY010011976.1:48677-63628 GCA_004026745.1 Myrmecophaga tridactyla | reverse complement strand
AGCACCTTTGAAGCTCTTCCATCCTCCACTGACCTCAGTCTCTTTCCCTCCATTCCTTTAAAACTTTCACTTTCTTTCCACTATCAACCTTGCTACTCCTCTTATTCATAGACTTCAGTAGTCTTCCCAATAATCTCTTCAACTCCCAGGCTCCCAGGTACTGTGAGCCTCCCTGTGATCAAACCTTCTACAGATCTTATCTCTGAAATCTCAACTTCAAGCTTCTCACTCTGACCTACCTCTTGTCCTTTGACCCCTTGCTACTTGTTCTAGTTTGCTAGCTGTCGGAATGCAATATACCAGAAACAGAATGGCCTTTAAAAAGGGGAATTTAGTAAGTTGGTAGTTTACAGTTCTGAGGCCGAGAAAATGTCCCAATTAAAGCAAGTCTATAGAAATGTCCAATCTAAGGCATCCAGGGAAAGATACCTTGGTTCAAGAAGGCCGATGGAGTTCAGAGTTTCTTTCTCAAGTGGAAGGGCACATGGCGGACACAGTCAGAGTTTCTCTCTCTGATGGAAGGGCACATGGCAAACACGGCATCATCTGCTAGCTTTCTCTTCTGGCTTCCTGTTTTCATGAAGCTCCCCAGGAGACGTTTTCCTTCTTCATCTCCAAAGGTTACTGGCTGGTGTACTCTGCTTCTCATGACTACATTGTTCTGCTCTGCTCTCTCTAAATCGCTTTCATTCTCCAAAATGTTTCCTCTTTTATAGGACTTCAGAAACTAATCAAGACCCACCCAGATGGATGGAGACATTTCATTACATAATCCAGCTTAACAACCACTCTTGATTAAATCACATCTCCTGGGAGATGATCTAATTACACTTTCAAGCATATAGTGTTAAATAGGGATTATTCGGCCTTTATGAAATAGGATTTTGATTAAAACATGGCTTTTCTAGGGTACATACATCCTTTCAAACCAGCACAGAAACCATCTCAACATATCAGTTATATGAAAAGTTTTACTAAGAGTTAAAAAATCTTAAACCCCCTAAGTGCCACTAGATAGGAAATCCTATAAATACCTACATCAACCCAAAAATACTTACAGCAATCCCTAGCCGACTATTCTTTTTTTTTTTTTTTTTTTTTTAACATGGGCAGGCACCGGGAATCGAACCCGGGTCCTCGGGCATGGCAGGCAAGCATTCTTACCTGCTGAGCCACCGTGGCCTGCCCCCAACCATTCTTTTTGAAGAGGCATATATGAGGTTGATTTTTCATTCTCACCAAGTGTGTTCCACAACTTGGGTTTAAATATAAAAAATTCCTCTGTATATCAGCCCAAGACAGCCTGTCAGGTTCCAGTCATGAATATATGTCGCCTGGAATTCCAGCACTATCCCTCAATAGTTGAAATACTACATAAAAATCATGATCATTGCCCAACCCCTAGAGTCAACTTTGATCTACTCTTTATTTATCAATTATCTCAGACACCTCCCCCTTTAGGAGCTCATACCCTTCATTCTTCTTAAATTAAAGCATAGTAGTTGATGCTATTGAAACAGACAACTCCCACTAAGAGTACTCTGGTATTTCTAATAAATACACTTAATAAAAAATATATCCTTTAAATATCATTAAGTATATTAATTGTACTCAAAAACTGCATTTGTTTGGGATAAGATGCACATTAGAAGGAGATTTACCTCTTGGGCTAGCTCTTTATGAAGAAGTGGTTTAATTACACTTATGTTTTGATTAGTTAGGTTATGCATGTACATGATACATAATTTAAAAGGTTTGAAAGAGTGTACAGTGAGAAGTGTTTCCTTCCTACCCTGACACTCTAGCTGTTCAACTACTGTTACCAGTTTCTTTTATATCCTCCAGAGATATTTTTCTTGCTTAAGGTTTTATATACTTTGTGATTCACTTTTACTGTGGGCTTTCTGGTCATCAGTGCAAAAAGGGAAGCAATTACGTATGAAAAAATCAATAGTGTAGTTATTCCTAACATTGAAAATAAAGGGATATTTCTCTTCTGGTTTCTAATACAGAGGATACTATGAGATAGAATGAATAAAGTCTTTAACAATATATCTGTAGTAAATGTCAGTAGTGAGTTCCTGTATTTTTTATTTCTGCATGATACATCCCTTTCAGGGAAAGGTCAGTAATATTTTATGGGGGAAAGTATCGAATATCAAAATTTTATCACATTTTTAAAATATTGACTACCATAGAGTATGTATTACGAAACCATCAAAAATAATATTTGAAGTAGATGTAAGGACAGGGTAATAGGGAAATGACATAATGCTAGTGAAGGGTATATATGAAATTATACATGCAACCATAAAATGCTACTGAAAGAAACTCAAAGGAAATAACAAGTTTTTAGGTTGAAGTAGGGATGGGGAAGATTTGCCCATTAGGGACTTTAGGTTGAAGTAGGGATGGGATATTTGTCTGGAGACATTTTTGACTGTCACAGATGACAGAGTGTTACTGACATTGTGAGGCCAGAGTTGCTGTTAAACGTCATACACTTCATAGGACAGCCCCTTACAACAAAAAATCATCTTGCTCAAAATGAAAATAGTGTCAAAGCTGAGAAACATTAAGTTATAATGATGTTTTCCTACTTTCCAAACATTTTATAAATATTGTTACCTTTATTATCTTGAGATGTAAAGTCAACTTATGAGGGAGTAGTTATTGAGGGAGTGGTAATAAAGAGGTTTGAATGATAACAATGATTTTTAGCCATAGATGACCTAAAGAATCTTGACTTTGTCTTGCTTACCTTTGCTACAGGAGAACTTTGAGGTCTTTCTTTCATTTGAAGATTATAGCAATAGTTCCCTGGTAGTGGATCTCCGTGAACAGCACATTAAAGCTCATGAAATTGCCCAGGCTAAACACAAACCCAGGCGGACCCCAGAACCCACAGCTGCTGAAGTGAAGAGCCTTAGCACCGAATCCAAGCTGCACAGACAGGCGCTGGCTCTGCATGTGTCCAAGCAGGAGCTGGAGGCGGAGCTGACCTTGAGAGCCTTAAATGATGGGGAAGTCGCAACGGCACTAGGAAAATGCAGGTAAATGTTCCGGATCCCCACATTGTGCACCTTAACTGAAATTAGCATTTGCTTCATGCATTTCTGGGGTAATAACGGTAGTTGCCAGTGACACTTTGATTTTTACAGAGATACCACATTCTTACTTTGAAGTAAAAATGTAGTTGCATACCAGACAAGTAACAAATATTTCAGTTAGGTAACAGAAGCTTTGAGTTTGGCATGTTGTATACTTTGACATTTAATGGAATCTCAAATAAGTTGAAAAGCAAAGCATAAATACATACCATGGAAATATTTGAAAGATGTTTAAGCATTGATGATGTTTATATATAATCCAAAAAAGGCAAATGTATTTGCTTTCAACATGGGTTTTCTAACTACTGATACTTCCTTTCCTCCAAAGAGACTTGTTTAAGTATCACTACAATGCTGACACAGGAAAGTTGCTATTTTTGACATGTCAAAAGCTGTGTCATATGTTGGCTAATGACATCCCAATGAAAATACCTACGGGGATAAATCTTCCTTCAGAGATACATGATCTGGCATGCCAAGCTGCCACCATCTGCAGTCCAGGTGACAAAATAATTTGAAAATATTTTATATTCTCTGGTTCATTTCAGACTTTCTCCCAAATACTGTCTCTCTGCAATTGAACAATACATTAACTAGAGAGTAGATATCCCCATTTTACAAAGAGGCTGTTAAAATCGATTCTCTTAGGTATTATTATGATTAAATACTTCAAAATAATAAGAAATGTTACTATTAACTGTGGCCAAAATTCACTTGTGTAGGATTATGAAATTCTTGCCTCCGGGTATCTGATCTTACTCTCAAGCCAAATTTAAGAAAAATGTTGAACTATATTATTTGGGGTTGTCAAAGCTAGATGGAAACCTTTTTGTATCCTTTTGGCCTTCCTTAGAATTTTTAATGGTAATTATTAAGAGATTGTTGTTTATTATTCTAAACACATGATATATTAATTTAATAGTTTAATTGTTTTTTTCAATTTTCTTTCAGATTTTTTACTAGATGCTTTAGAACTATGTAAATATACTTTAACTGCAGTGGAGCTTTCCAGGCAGTGCCAAATGGATGACTGTGGGATTCCAATGAAAGTAAAGTATTTTTGAATTTCATTTCCTTCAGTAAAAAGTTTAAAAACTTTTAAATCACAAAGTTTACAAAATGCTGAATCTACCTCTTGTATTTTCTTATTCTAAACTAGAAAACTACTGAAGGGCATGAGATCAAGTCTTTATTTTCTAAAGTCTTTATATAAACTTTAGTTTATACTGTTTTCTGAAACACTGGGCCTCAAATAAAGCAAATAAGGCCTCTTTGGATCTGGTACTTAATTTAGAGTAACTATTTAAAGTGGCTGACATAGTTGTATTTACCTTCAGAACTACATTTGGCTCTAATATGTCTGATCATGGCTCAGCTTGTTGAAGATGACCTCTCCACTTTGCAGTGAACTTATTTGTGTCTCTTCTGTATGATTTGGTATTTAGACTTCTTTTGGAACTCATAAAGATCCATATGAAGAGTGGTCTTACAGTGACTTCTTCAATGAGGATGGAATTGTTCTTGAGTCACAAATGGTGCTACCTGTTATTTATGAATTGATTTCATCATTTGTTCCTCTAGCTGGTAATATCACTTGTGTCATTATTTCCTGTATATTTCTGGTTAATTGGACTTTAAAATGTGGAGTTTTGGCATTAGGATGATTATATGGATGAGTCTCACAGGAATAAGGTTGAGCAAAAGAAGTCAGATACAAATAGAATGCACACAATATGATTCCATTTACATAAAGGAAAAAAAAAGCTTAAACTGAACTCTACTATTAGAAGTTAGAATACTAGTTCTCCTTGGAGGTGGGCAATGACTGAAAGGGGACGATGGGGACTCCAGGGGTTCTGGTAATGTTCCATTTCTCGATTTGGATGCTGCTGCATGGATGTTTTCAGTTAGAATTTGTCAAATTGTAAACTAATCTGTGCATATTTCTGCATTTAAATTTTACTTTACTCTTAAAAAATAAAACTTTTTCTACTTAAATAAGAGTTTACTTTAAAACATGATTTGATAAAAGCATAGTATTTAAATATCTTATTTAGTGCTATTGAAATTTTTTCTTTTTTGTAGAAAACAAGAGACATCCTTTGGATTCTGCAAGTTTGCCATACTGCTCAATTAGTGAAGGTATTTGACATCCAAAATATACAACATTGTTTTAAGATTTTGTGTATACTCAAATAGAGGAATTCTTTGAATCTTAAATATGAATCTGACTTAATATCCTTACTATAATACTTAGTGTATTGTTATTCCTTCAGAGGATCAGTGAATTGTGTCGTTGGTTTATAGCAATAACTTTTTTTTAATTTTTATTTTTTGTGTGGGCAGGCACCGGGAATTGAACCCGGGTCTCCGGCATGACAATTCCAAACAATTCTGCCACTGAGCCAATGTCACACCATCCTATAGCATTAACTTTTATGACTCTGTTCATAAATTTTGGGTTTTCAAATGGAGAGATGGTTTCCATTAGCTCATGATTTAAGCATCTCATTTACATTAGGCAAATTAAACTAAAAACATCTTCTTATCTAGCAGACTTAGTTATTTTCTAGTTTGAATCATGCTTCCTGTTAACTTTGAGAATGAATTCTATGACAGTTACCTGCACTGATGAAGTAGGCTGTCTCTGAAAACAATTTTCAGTCATATGATCTTTCTTTGTTTAGAAAGAATCTAAACTAAATATTGAAGCACTTTCTGAGAATACTTTTATCGTTTCACAGGAAACAACCATATTTTACCTGTTTTAAGTTCCATCTCTGTCCTACTTCAGAACCTTCAGGAATCTAGCCAGTGGGAACTGGCCCTAAGATTTGTAGTTGGTTCATTTGGTACCTGTCTTCAGCACTCTATGTCAAATTTCATGAATGCCAGTTTGAGTGAAAAGGTACTGTATTGAGAGCAAATACTTTGGCTTCAGGTAAATACACATTTAAAAGAACTGCCAAATAAAGAAATTTGAAGTATACATTTTCATATCTGAGCTATGTAACAGGAAATTGATAATTTGTGTGGTTTTTTTTGAAGTATCTACTAAGATTCAGGTATAATTCAAGAAGCTTGCACTCATTTTCATACTCAATCTTTACAACAATTCTGAGTCTTTATTTTGTGAAAGAGAAAACTTAGATTCAGAAAGGCAAAATAAGTTACCCAAGGCTTTAGGCTGTAAGTGGTAACTCTTCTGAGTCCCAAGTCCAGTGCATTTTGACGCTACCACATTAGGTCAATTAGGTATGTTAGCTATTTGTTTTATTGTGGCGCAAGTTACTATAATTATTTCCTCTGTTGACAGCGTCATTTAAAAAATTCTAGAAGACCAACTACCTTTTAATAACTTGCTTATGAATCTTGGTCACGGAGGGGTTTGCCTTCAGTTCTACTACTCTTCATATTTATTAAATGCCGAATTTTAAAAGACCAACTTCATTAACGTATAACTTTCAACAATAAAATGCACGTGTTAAGTGTATCAGCCAATGTATATACCTTCTCACCACTACACTTAAGAAATAGAATAATTTGAAAGGTTCCTTTTTACCCCTTCCCTGTTGATTAAAATCTCCTCAGCCCCAGCTTCCTATTGTTATAAATTAGATGTCAATGCTTTTTGCATGGAGTGATGAATTTTCAAAGTTCCTTAACATTAAAAAAAAAATTCAGATTGATCCATAGAAGTTGACCTAAAGATTCTTTTTTTTCTCCTCTGCAAGTTGTGTGGAGAGACCACATTAGTTAAATCAAGTCATGCTGTTAAGGAATTGAAAGAAAAAGCTGTTATGTTTATCAGGGGAAATGCTACAACTCTATTGCATAAAGTGAGTAGTTGTTTTTGATAATTTTTTTTCCTTTTCACTATCAATAGTGCTTATAATTCAATACTTTATGATTCAGGAACCTGTATTATACCTGTATCGTAGCTAATTATTGTCATTGATGTTTTTCATTGAGGTAATTGAGATTCTATTGGGAGTTTATGAAAGGGAGTGAAACTTATCTATTTAATTATTTTGTTTATTTATTTAATTTATTTTATGAAAAAGTATTCCAATTATCCTAGCTATAATTTATTTCTAATCCAAAAATGCTTATTTTTCCATTAGTTTATATTTTTAAAAACTCATGGTGAAAAAATAATTATAAAGGACATTTAAGTTTCCAGTTGTCAAGTCTGTTTTTTAAAAATTTTATTTGGAAATAAATCAACGTTTCAGGAAATTTGTAAGAATAGTACAAAGAACTTTTTATATGCATTGTTCAAGTTGACCTGTTGCTTTATTATTTGCTGTCATGTACATTCTTTCTCTCTCTTTATAAGATCATTTTATATTTTATATTATCATTTTCTGACCAATTAGCAGTGAGTTGTATACTTTGTGGCTCTTTACTTCAGTTGTTTTGTTTCCCAGGAATAAGAATATACTCTTAGATAACCACAGTACACTTATCAGCTTTGTTGCATTTAACAATGATACAATACTTATATTAATTTTCTGTCCATATTCCAATTTTGTTATTGACCCAATAATGTCCTTTATAGCGTCTTTTCTATTTCAGTACAAGATTTGCTCTAAGATCATATATTATAGGGGTCATCAAACTATGGTCAGCAAGGCTGGCTGTCTAATTTTGTAAATAAAGTTTTCTTCCAATACAGCCCCATCCTTTAGTTTATATATGCTCTATGGCTGCTTTTCCACTACAAGGGCAGTTATTATTTCTTGTGACAGAGAGTACATGGTCTGCTAGTCTAAAATATTTATACTTTTAGCTACTTAAAAAAAAAATGCCAACCTCTGCATTTAGTGATCATCTGTTTAGTCTCCTTTAATGTGGAGTAATGTTTACCATGTACTTACAAAATGATGTTAGTATCTGGCAGTAACTCTTTGCATTTCTCTTTGCAGTTCTCTGGATCCTGGATCTTTTCCCCTGTGCTTCACAGGAATTCTTTGACATTTCACTTATTTTTTCCTATTTTTTCTTTTGCATTTTCTTTGTCTAGAGGATAGTGGCTTTGACTGTGATATCATGTTTTGCTTTATGATGTCTACTCACAATATGTGATGAAAATTTCCTGAATCATGAGTCTTGTGTCGCTCGTGAACCTTACATTGTAAAATAAACAAGAACATAAACCAACAAAAACACTCAGTTGCTGGAAGAAAAATAAAGAGAATAAGGGGATTTGGAAAGTAATGCAGCTGGCGAGCTATTTTAGATAAAGTAGTCAAGGAAAGCGTCTCTGATGTTTGAGCATAGACCTAAATGGCTTGCAATAATGATGACGTGAAGATCTTGGGGAAGGACATTCTCAGTGGAGGGAGCAGCCAGCACAGTACTTACCTGAGGTGTAAGCACATTTCTCAGGAGAGCCAGTGTGGCTAGAGTACGCAGAGTAAGAGGACGGGTGGTGGGAGAGAAGAGTCAGAGGTAGGCAGGAGCTGGATCCTGATAGGGCCTCGTGGGCCAAAATGCTAAGAGAAGCCGTTGGGGAATTTTCAGCAAAGAAGTAATTTAATCTGATTTACATTTTATAAAGATCATTCTAGTAACTGTGGAAAAATGGACCATAGAGGTGCAGGAGTGAAAGCAGGGAAACCAGTAGGGAGGCAGCGACTGATATCTAGTAAAAGATGGTGTTGGTTAGATTTGAGTGTTAACAGAAAGGGATGTGCAAAGGGGTTAGATAGATTTTGTGGGTTTTTTTCTAACTTTTTACTTTTATATAATTTCTGATTACAGGACAATTTCAAAAATAATACAAATCCCATACAGAGAAATCCATCATACCCCCAACCCCCCATACAACCAGATCCACCAGTTCTAACACGTGGCCACCTTTTCCATATCTGCTTCTCTGTTACCTATCTATCATCTTTCTGTCTATCCAGCTAGTTAACTGTTTCCTAAACATTTGACAGCAGGTTGCACACATCGCAATCCTTGGGTACGCAGTACTTCCGTGTACATTTCCTATGAATAAAAATATTCATTTATGTAATCACCTTAAGCTCAGTTATTGAGTCCAAGAAATTTAACATTGATATAAAGATAGCATTTTATATTCCAGGTTTTTCTCATGTCCCAGTATCCTTTTGAGCATTTATCCCCCATTCTTAGGTCCCATCACATATCATGCGTTGCATTTAAATGTCATTATCTCTTTAATTTATCTTTCTTTTTCAATTGTGGAAACATATACACGTCAAAAATCTGCCTATCCGAACCTTCCCCCCAAGCACACCATTCAGTAGAGTTAATCACATTCACAATGTTTTCATACCCTCACCACCATCCATTATTAGAACTTTCCCTTTCCCCCAAATAGATCTCCTGCCCTGGTTTTGCAATAACTCCTATTATTTGTAATAACTCTTCCCCTTTCTGCCCACCCATGGTAACCTGTATTCTACTTTCTGTCTCTATGAGCTTGCATTTTCTCTGATGTTTTCTTTGTGGTTACCATGGGGCTTAACCTTAACATCCTAAATCTATAGCAATCTTGTTTGCTTTTATACCAACTTAACTTCAATAGCATACGTAACTACCTTTATTTAGTTCTTGTTACAAATGATATATTTATACATTGAGTCCAAAACCATTAATTTATCATTACATTTTATGTATATGCCTTTTAGATCCTGTAGGAAGTAAAAAGTAGAGTTACAAATTAAAAATAGAATAGTACTGGTATTTATATTTACATATGTGATTATCTTTACTGGTGATCTTTTTTTTCTTCATGTGGCTTCACTTAGTTATCTGGGGTCCTTTACTTTCAAATTGTAGAACTTTGTTTAGCATTTCATGTAGGGCTGATAGTGAAGAATTTGTTTCTTTTGTTTCCTTTAGGTATTTAATTGTCGCCTGGTGGATCTTGACTTGGCATTTGGTTATTGCACACTTTTACCTGAAAAAGAAGTGTTTGAAAATCTCTGGAAGCTCGTAGATAAAGCATGGCAGAATTACGACAAAATTTTGGTATGACCAAAGGAAACATACCTTCAGATCTTGAACATGATGTAGGAATGATTTAAGGGAAGAAGTGAAGTTGACTTTGCCACTAGGTCTTAAAGATTTAGCAGAAAAATGTTTTGCTAACTCACATGATTTTGACCAGCTTTTCCCTGACTAGCAACATAACTGTGAAATGTATATGCAAATAATAAGCATTGTTCAACCCAGAAAATTACTGTTGCTTTTTCTTAAAATATGTATGCAGTCATAGGAACTGACTTCTTAAGCTCACTCTAGTGTGTTTGACACTCTAGATCCATAACATTGTTCTTTGTTTAAGACCAGTTTAACAGATTGAAAACTTCTTGGATGTTGTCTGTATTAAATTTTGCCTTTTGTAGTAATTTTACTGGCAGGGTAACTAAATTTGCCCCTTTCTTATGAAGGAAAGCCAGACTAAATTTATGGTGTCATAAGAAAAGTTGTATTATCTGA
This sequence comes from Myrmecophaga tridactyla, assembly GCA_004026745.1. Taxonomy (NCBI): domain Eukaryota; kingdom Metazoa; phylum Chordata; class Mammalia; order Pilosa; family Myrmecophagidae; genus Myrmecophaga; species Myrmecophaga tridactyla. The sequence continues at coordinate 53,042 of PVIY010011976.1, read as the reverse complement.
ATGTTGTATAAGAAGAAATGACTGCAAACAAAGCACAATATACACATTTATCACAAAGAAGGATTTTATTATTGAGTATCATCTCAAAGGTGTTAGAAGTGTTTACTTGACTTGCAAGTACATTGTAATTCCATTTTATTATTTTTCTTAGGCAATATCTCTGGTGGGATCTCAGCTGGCCAGGCTCTATCAGCAAGTAGAAATGGAGCTTAAGTTCTGTGAACTCAGTACTGATGCCCAGTGGGGTATTCGTCTTGGTAAACTTGGTGTGAGTTTTCTTTGTACTTGCTATGAAGTTTCATCCATATTAATGATTACCCTGTTGAAAATTTTTAAACAAAGATATCATTTTCCTTTACTTTTGGGGAGAAGATGTATGTACTGACTCAAATTTTAATTATATTAAAAGTACACCAGTAGTGCTTTCAAATAATTAAAGACCTTTTGCTTCACTTCCTTTTTCCTGTATTTTTAAGGAAATAACAAGAGGCCTGGCATTTTCATCTGCTTAGCTTTCTCACTGATAGTATATATCTCACATATATCTAGTATTAATTGACAATTATGCTATTTCAGGCCTCCCCTTTAGCCTCATGTTTCTGTTTCCTGCTGCTATTATTTGGTTAAAGGTAACATTAAAATATTTATATAGATATACCAAGCCAAGCCTTAAGAACTCCCATTATGGAAAAGTAAGTGTCCCTTATTTTTCATTTTAGAAGAAGAAAAGCACCTCTGATATTTTTAGCTCTTATCATAAATGTCAAGCGTTTTATTTTATTTGCAAATTTCATTTATCAGGAATATAACCATTGCTGAAATGATATATGTTTTGAAACCTAATTCTTATGCAGGAATGGGACTGGTGTCCCTCTATCACTAACAGCCAGACTTTACTTATGAAGAGGCAAAGTTTAAGGTTGGCTCAGAGAGATTTTTTGGATCCATAGCAAAATATACCTGAAATTTCATAATGATGTTAGTCAGGTTGGATAGTGTGATAAAGATAAAAGTTGGAGGAGCTATCGAAAATGTTTCTTTTAAAGAAAATGGATACTAAAAAAACACAATGGTGTGTCTATTTGTTCTGATACTTTTCAGTTTAGTGGATTTTTTTGCTTTGCTCTTTTTATTTCTAGATTTCTTTTCAACCAGTTTTCAGACAACATTTTCTAACAAAAAAAGACCTCATTAAAGCTCTCGTGGAGAATATGGATATGGACACAAGCCTCATTCTGGAATATTGCAAGTAATTCTTTAAACTTTAATTTTTTTGCTACTATCTAAACAAACTGGTAGTCCCTACAGCAAGAACATAGTAATAAAAATTATTATGAGATGTTGTCTGTAGATTTCTGGTTTTTTCTTTTTCTCACTCCCAAAGTGAGTAAATCCAAAGCCATATAAATTCTCTTACTATATCACCTGTTTAATTTTTATTTACTGATTAGTGTTTCCCTAATTTGCCTGATTCTAAGCCTCACCTAGGGCACTTGAGTAAAATTACAGATTCCAGTTCCTCTCTCCTGGCAATTCTGATTCGGCAGCTGTGAGTTGAGGCCCAGGAATCTCTGTTCTTTAATAGGAACTCCAGATTGATCCTATAATCAGAAATGTTTGAGTTCATTGTTTTGTGTGGTTAAACTTCTCAATCAGATCAACTTAGGGAGTAGGGTAATTCTAGAGTAAAAATGAGCGAAAGGTATTACTTAGGGAGACTTTTAAAAGTAACTTATAAATGAATAAAAAAACCTAAAACAAAATGTGCTATTTATAGTTGTTTGTTACTGTGGTGATTAGGAATACATGATTTGTAATTTATGCATGAAATGTTTCTTTTTAAGGAATAGCGCTACTAATTTGCGAGCACATTATTGTTTTCAAAGCACTTTCACACCCTTCATCTCATTTAATTTTTGCAAGTTTTGGAGCATGTTATTGCCAGTTTACATATGAAAAAACATCCATATTGAGTAGCCTCTTCAAAGTAAGGAGTGACTGCTTTGAAAATACTGGGGGTGATATAACCTCTATCTAATTTGTGGCAAATTAGTGGAATCTGACTTTATTGGTAATGGAGCTGCTTAGTGCATTTCCTTCACCAGGAAAGTATCTGGTCCTTTTTCCGTCTGGATGGTGGAAAGTAAGGTAATGAATGACACAGGCCATCACCATCCGATCTGCAGGTCAGGCGCTACAGCTGCCGGTAGATCTAAGTAGCAAAGTACATAAACTGTACGTTAAAGTTACAAAATTACACTAATCAGACTGTAGTTTGAACTGCTACAGTCTAGAATGAGGTATGCATTCTCTCTCTTCTTTATTGACTTGGTCTCCTGGAGAATTTGTGTGTTATTTTATGGTACCGAACACTTTTCTGCAATTTAAATAGCTGTAATAAGTTAAGTTCATTTTACAGTCATTCTCCTCCCATGTCATTTGATGACTTGACACATTGACTTCAAGCAGTCCTACTGAATAAATTCAGATGACCTTAGGATATCAGAGGATGACCTAAATGATAGTGCTTGAAGCTTTTCCTTATATTTCAATTCTTCTGTATTGCAAATTAAACTACCAAAGTCTTATTGATAGGGACTTGGAAGACATTGTTTTTGTTGCTTTGTCTGTGCAAATTTGACATCTCATTTTTAAATCTTTATCATTTTTTCTAACTCAGAAGGAATATATTAGCATCCTAGTCCCATATAGTCCCAATGCTCAGGTATAATCGCCACTGAGTTTGGCCATTATTTCTCATATTTTTTTTCCCTATACTTACACTATCATGCTATTTTTTTAATTTATCAAAAGCAGAATCATACTTTACATATCCTTTGTAGCAGGTATTGTTCACTTAACAGTGTCTTCCAACATTGATACATAAAGCTTTTCTTCATATTTGTTGACTGTGATATTTCTTTTCATGAATGAAAGTTATTTAACTAATTCCGTCTTGATGAATGGTTGAGTTGTTTACAATTTTTAAATATTACAAAGAGTTTCTACAGTGGACATCCTTATAAATATTTGTATCTTTGTCTGCTTCTGTGAAATTCGTGGAAATGGAGTTGCTATATCAAAGAACAAAAGGTTTTCGATTTTGTTACACATTTCTCTCCAATATCGTGCCAGTTTACACATCCACCAAGAATAACATCTGATTTTAAAAGGGCAATAATTAGTTATGATGACAGGTATGTTATCTGATTTTAAGACTGGACAATTTGATGGTTAAATTTCAGTGATGAGAATACATACCTAAGTGTTTTTGTGGGAAACTGCGAATGCCTATGTTTGGCAAGACCTGTTTGTGAATGAACGCTTCTCTTAGTACATTTCAGCTGGACTGTGACGCGGCTCTGCAGCTGTTCATTGAGACGCTGCTCCACAACACTAACGCCAGCCAAGGCCAGGGCGATGACACCATGCAGCCCACAAAGCAGCAGCATTCCAGACTCCTGGCCAAAGCTGTGGAAATGGTTCCTTTACTGACTAGCACAAAAGATTTGGTCATCAGTCTTGGTGGAATATTGCATAAGGTAGGTGAATGGTAAAATTAATGTGCTGAGTGATTTTACATATCCCTTTCCTGCTTAATTAATAGATGCATATGGTAAGAAATTGGAAATGTAAGTTATATATCTTTTATAGACTTTTAATTTTGAAATAATTTTAGATTTCTATATTTTAATGCAGTTTAATGCAATAATTCTTTTGTCTTAAATGAAAATACCTGTTTTTTTCAGAGTTTTGAAAATAGCACGTATTCTCCGCAAATTACCTAACTATTGAGAAAGCTATAAATCAGAAGGTGAAATTTTATTATAATCCTCCTCCCTAGAGATAAAAATGTTAAATATATTGGTGAACATTGTACAGAAAATACTCTATCTTGTTAACTTCATTTTTCACTTCACATATTTTGAGTGTCATTACATGACAGTACATATCCATTTTTGTCACTTTTGATTGATGCATATTTATCATTCCACTATTTGAATCAACCATGCTCATATTTTTTTTTTTTTTTTTTAATTTGCATATGGGCAGGAGACACCAGGGATCGAACTCCAGACCTCCAGCACGGCAGGTCGGAGCTCTGCCTGCTGAGCCACGGCAGCCGCCCAACCATGCTCATATTAACAAGCCCTTTGTGGATGAACGTTTAAGTTGTTTGTAAATTTTATCATTATTAATAGTTATGTGTAAAAAAATCTTTTTACACTCTTGTCTCTCTTTTTTTTTTTTTTTTAGGAGAGCTGAAAATTGGACTTTTTAGGACAGAGAGTAGTTTAGTGGGTAGATATGGAAATAAGACTGCAAGAAATATTTAATTTTGGGCGGCTGCCGTGGCTCAGCAGG
>PVIY010011976.1:0-48577 GCA_004026745.1 Myrmecophaga tridactyla | reverse complement strand
TCATTCTTGTGACTTTATTTGGCATAAAAAATGGAAAAAATGATATGTAGATAGAAATAAAGAACACAGGAAATACTTGTTTTTTATAAGTATAGATGCTCCCAAATATTTTTTGCATTATAGTATACGGTTAGAGATAGAATGGAATCCTTTGAAAAATTTTTGCTTGGAGTCCCACATTTTTAGCTATGCTATTTCCAAGAAAATGTCAGTTCCCTCTTTTCCCAGTTTTCCCATTACAAATGGAAGAAATGAAATTTTAATTTTAAAATCTTATCAGCACAAGCCATGGAAGCCTGAATGGCTCAGTGAATCCTCACAAAACTTTTGTGCCCACTACATCTTTTTCCATTACAGATTAATTTCACTAGATCTCCAAAGCATTTGTTTCATGACCCTATCCCTTTCAATCCCTTTTATCTGGATTCCATTGAAAGAAGACATTATTAAAGCAGGAAATATAAGCAAAGTCCCTTGAGGGATGGAAGAAAAACTATGGAACTATTATTAGTTTACCTCTGAGGAATTGTATAACATAGTTTCAAACTTGAAGGTTGTCTTGTGAAGCTCATTTATGTAGCAGAGAAGCTAAGCCTACCTATAGTCTTATAAGTAAGAGTTACTTCCAGAAAAACTTTTTTTGCTCAGATGTGGCCTCTCTCTTTCTAATCCCAACTCTGCAAGTAAAATCATCACCCTCTCCTCTCTGTGTGGGACGTGACATCCAGAGGTGAAAGTCTCCCTGGTAACATGGGCTATGACTCCCAGGATGAGCTGGCCCTGGCACTGTGGGATCAGCAATGTCATCCTGACCAAAAGGGAGAAAAGAAGTGTAATAAATATCAGTGGCTGAGAGAGTTCAAATGGAATCATGAGTCTACTCTGGAGGCTACTCTTAATCAAGCTTCAGCTATACATTGCTACTTATGATTTGCCAAACCCCAACCAAAACCATTCCTGCCAATTGTAAAGAACACCTAGGGTGTTATCTGATTTTCTATGAAGGTCCCATGCACTGTGATTACTTTACAGAAACCTACTGCCTCCAGATGTGTTCCTAGGCCAAATAAGTCCTGAAACCCAGAGGGGCCAGCCTCTCTACATCAACTAGTTCCATCTCCCTACCCCATATTACTGACAGCCCTTTCCAACATTAAAAAGTTAGAATGGACATAGCCCAAATGCCCTTAAAGATTGGGAGAAAGATCAAAGGAGAAGGTGGAGTTAAAACAGAGAAGATCAGATTTACAAATGAATATGATTGCTGGCTCATCATAGTGATATTTCTTTTAGTCTCCAGTAGTGTCTTGGAGCAGCTAGAAGTAAAAACCTTAAATTGTGGAATTGTAACCCATACCAAACTCTAAAATCTGTTCTACAACTAATTGTTGCAGTGTGCTTTGAAATTTATTGCATTTTTCTATGTAAGTTATTTTTCACAATTGGAGAAAAAAAAAGACTAGAGGCATCCACTCTCACCCTGCTTCTAACGGAGGGTAAAGATTGCTCACCAGTCTTCACTGAGCTTTAAACTATATATAGAATGAATTTCCCCTTTTAAAGTTATATGTGTTATTCATTTTAAAGTAATTTCAGCAAGAGAAAGATGTTGCCTCAAATCCTTTGTGAAGTTCCAGAGAGACTAAAGAGACAAGGCAATTAAATATGATGTGGTGTTCTGATGGGATCCTGAAACAGGAAAGGACATTAGTGGAAAAACTGATGGAATCCTAATGGCGTCTGTAGTTGAGTTAATTATCAATGTGAATCTCTTAGGTTTCACTAATACACCAAGATTGTGTAAGATTTTAGCATAAGAGGAAGCTGTGTAAAGGAAATTCTCTGCATTATCTTTGCAATTTTTCTGTAAATCTAAAATTATTCCAAGAATAATATTTATTCTTTATCTTATAAGAAATCTCATCAGGTTATTAAATTTACCATGCTTATTCCTTCTTGAATTTTATATGTAAGAGCATCTTTCTTTATTAAAAGAATACTGCCCTTCACAGCTTTTTAAGTAATAAATCCTTTCATAACTTACATGGAAAAAGGATGAAATGTGAATCCTGTCACACAGCACACACGCACACACAAAATATAGATATATATCTTTTCAGACATTTTTAAGCATGCATGTTTATCCTGATAGAGCTCATTTTAGAGGTGAGAAAGTTTTAGTTTGTGCTACAAAGAAGTATTTGTCTAATTTAATATTATAGTGTATTGAGATTTTATATCTGTAATGAGTACTAATGAATATAACTAGATAAAACTCTACAAGTGTGGAAATGTCTTAAATTTTTATGTATTTTTGTTTTTATACAGCTGGATCCCTATGACTATGAAATGATTGAAGTTGTCTTGAAAGTTATAGAAAAAGCTGATGAAAAGATAACCAGTATTAATATTAATCAGGTATAACAAATTTATTAAAGATTTAAAAGATCATCTTTATGCTATTATTTGGATTATAAATAAAATGACTGTTATTCACTGTCTTTCTGGACTATCTTTTGAACTCTATTTAAACTCTATGCAGTAGGCCCTTTTTCTTTAGATGCATGCAGAAGTAAAAAGAATTTTCATATCATTTATATTCTTTTTTTGTTGTTGGCATCCTGTTTTGCTGATTGTGATTTATATCTGCTGTCCAAAAGTGAAATCATTAGAGGATCGGTTCAGAGGAATTAAGACAAAATTATTTGTTATCTGGCAAAAAAAGAAATGTGTAGGGAATTGACTTCGAGTCAGCTTTGTATTTTAGTGGGTAGGTCTGGGACTCAGTTCTATCTCACTACTTTCAGTAACAACTTAGTCTTTTCTGAATTTTGGACATGACAACTTTTAGCTTTTTTAAAAAAATTAAAAGAAAATGAGCTAATTCAGAAGATTAGATAAGCCCCAAAATATGAAACATAAACATAAGAGGAATAAGGGGTACACTGAATTAATTTTAAATCTTCTGTGTATTTAAAGGGAAATTAAATCTCTAATTTAAAATGAAACACCTCAAACAGTTTGAGTATAGAGAACTTCCAGATTCTTTTTTTTAGAAGACATCTCAATGAAAACAGGGTGCCACTGATTTCTCCTAGTATGATTTCTCTAATGATCATATAAGTTATTTTGGAAGAATAACATTAGAGGGAAAGCTAGAAAAGACTCTCTCTGATCATCTTTATGGAAATGAAACTGTCTAAGGAATAGAAACCTTTGACAGTATAGCGCTAGGCAGTTTTAAAAGACTTAGATTGTGGGTTAACCTCACAGGAAAATGCTTTTATTTTAATATAGGCTTTGAGTCTTCTGAAACATTTGAAGTCGTACAGAAGAATTTCTCCTCCAGTGGACCTAGAATACCAGTATATGTTGGAGCATGTGATAACTTTGCCATCAGCTGCCCAAAATAGACTGCCTTTTCACTTGATATTCTTTGGCACAGCACAGAACTTCTGGAAAATTATCTGTATGTTGATTAACTTTGTGTGTTTTACTGAATAGTCAACATTTTTTCTTTAAGCAAATCATAGTCTCCTTGTTTCCTTTGTAGCTACAGAACTCAGTGAAGAATCCTTCTCAACATTGCTCTTAATTTCTAAATTAATGAAGGTAATATGTTAAAACTTTGTAAGGCATATGTTTATTCTATAATTAATTCTGATCCTGGGTAGAAGGATTTTGTTCTGCTTTCATAACTGACCCTTAAAGTTGAAATATAAATCAGCTTTAACTTTTCTTTTCTTTGAAGTTTTCTTTGGACACTCTGTATGTGTCTACAGCCAAACATGTTTTCGAAAAAAAACTAAAGCCAAAGCTACTGAAGTTAACACAAGCTAAATCTTCAACCATGATTAACAAGGAAATAACTAAGATCACTCAAACCATCGAATCCTACTTGTTATCTATAGTTAACCCTGAGTGGGCTGTAGCTATTGCCATCAGTCTTGCCCAGGATATTCCAGAAGGTATGGATTCTTCCTTAAATTGACCTAAAATGATTGACTGTTTTGTTTTGCTTTTTGAAATTATAAAGACACGTACTCTTTCCGTATCTTTAAGGGGAAGCAGTACAATCATTTTAAAGTATATTTGCCCTCTCTGTTTATTTGTGACATGCTGAATGTTTCAAAGCCTCATGTGAAGTAAGCAAGTCTCATTGCTTTTTGGTCAGGGAGAAGGGAAACAGGCAATCTTGAACACTTATGTGAGAATACAAATTAATGAATATTTTCTGATATCCAATCATTCCACTTTTAGTAATGAATCCTTAGATATTCTCACATAATCAAACAAGTACACAATCACAGACATTTATTGACATAGTTTTGGTTATGACAAAAGTTTTTCTGAAAACAACTATTTAAAAAAATGTTTGTTAGAAACTGATTTTAAAAAATAGGGCATATTTATAAAATGGAATAACTTGGTGGCTGACTTGGAAAGATAATGAAAATATATGTTAAGTGAGAACATTAAGTGATACTACAGTATGCGTAGAACCCCATTTGAGTTGAAGTCCCTGCACATCACACACATTCACACAGATTAAAACTTCTGGGAGGAATACAGGGATCTAAGAAATAGGAATGAAGGCTGAGGAGGAGACCTCTAGATTTTTTTTTTATTGTTATTATTATTTTCAAATTTATTTTTTATTATCAAACCAAAACAACATACAAAAATGAACTTTCTAAACATACAAACGTTCTGTGCAAGGTGTACAATTAGTGGCTCATAATATAGTCACATAGTAGTATATTCATCACCATGATAATTTTTTAGAACATTTGCATCACTTCAGAAAAAGAAATAAAAAGAAAAAAGAGGGCTGGCCACAGTGCTCAGCAGGCAGAGTTCTTGCCTGCCATGCCAGAGACCTGGGTTTGATTCCCGGTGCCTGCCCATGCAAAAAACAAAACAAAACAAAAACCTCATACATACCATAACCCTTACCCCTCCCTCTCATTGACTACTAGTATTTCCCTCTGCTCGTTACTATTAAATGTAATAATAGTAATTAAATGTAGTTACTATTAAAATATATTTTAATGTAGTAGATTTTTACATTCTATTTTATATCCTTCTGTACTATTTAAATTGTTTTTTACTATGTGTATGCTTTTCTTTTTTTAAGTTTTTTTTTTTTTTGGTGGCGGGGTGCGGGGGTGCGTGGTCTAGAAATCAAACCCAGGTCTCCCACATGAAAGGTGAGCATTCTGCCACTGAACCACCCTTGCACCATATGTGTATGCATTTTTATTGTTTTTTTTAAACTTGCCGATTAGGCTAATTTAATTAAAAATGCATTATCTTGAAAGAATTAACATTTGCTTGTAAATCTTTTATTTTTTTTAGGTTCCTTCAAGATGTCTAGTTTGAAATTCTGCCTTTATTTAGCAGAGAGATGGCTAGAGAATATCCCACCCCAGGTGTGTGTGAACTGTAAGACTGAGGGGCTCCTCTTTCTGGCTTTTAGTATGCTCAACATACCTTTTCGTGATACGTGTTTCCAAGGTCTGGATGGCCTGACAGGGAGAACAAGACTGAGCTTTGTGGAGATGCTTAGGGATGTAACTAAGAAGCAGGGGAACCTTGATTAAGATGAATTCTTAGCTTCAACTTAGATTTCAAAAATGAGATTTCTTTCTGCTTGGAATTTTTTGAAAGGATGAAACACGTGAAAAAGCTGAGGCTTTGTTGAAGAAACTTCATATTCAGTACCGGCGATCAGGCACAGAGACAGTGCTGATAGACCACAAATTGAACACAGAAGAATATTTAAGGGTGATAGGAAAACCAGCACATCTCATTGTTAGTCTGTACGAACATCCCAGCATAAATCAAAGAACTCACAATTCATCTGGCCAAGGTTATCCTGGTGAGGACAAAACTCTTTTTTTCTTTTGTCTAAGTAAAGCTATCATTTTGACTCCCAGTTATCTTATATTGAAAACTTGAGTAATTTTTTTAACTACCTTATCTTGAATATCTTAGATATCCACACGGCAGCAAAAGAAATAGCTGAAGTTAATGAAATTAATTTGGAAAAAATCTGGGACATGTTGTTGGAAAAATGGCTGTGCCCTCCAACAAAACCTGGTGATGTAAGTACTCCCTGCTTGAGAGCAGGTTGGGACTGTGTTGATGATCTTTACTCAAAGGGTAAATATCTATCCTGTACTGATGTAAACTTTTAATTAGGAACACTGAGTCTTTATATATATATATTTTTTTAATTGAGATATCTTCATGTACCATACAGTCCATCAAAAGTATACAATCAATGGCTCACAATATCATCACATAATTTTGTATTCATCATCATGATCATTTTTAGAAAATTTGCCTCACTCCAGAAAAGGAAATAAAAAGAAAAAAAAAAAACCCATACCCCCTTACCCCCTTACCCTTCCTTCTCATTGACCACTAGTATTGCAGTCTGCCCAATTTTTTTATCCCTTATCCCCCCCATTTTTTTTTTTGTCCTTATTTTTTTACTCATCTGTTCATACTCCGGATAAAGGAAATGTCAGCCACAAGGTTTTCATAATTACACAGTCACATTGTAAAAACTGTTCAGTTATGTAGCCTTCAAAAATCGAGGCTGCTGGAATACAGTTCAGCAGTTTCAGGTACTTCCCCCTAGCAACTCCAATACCCCATAAGCTATAACCTCCCGACACTGAAATCTCTCAGCCATTGAAATTTTATTTTGTCTCATTTCTCTCTTTCCCCTTTTGGTCAAGAAGGCTTTCTCAATCCCTTGTTGCTGGGTCCCAGCTCATCCCCAAGAGTCATGTTCCACATTGCCAGGGAGGTTTACACCCCTGGAAGTTATATCCCATGTCGGGAGAAGGGCAGTGAGTTCACCTGCCAAGTTGGTTTAGAGAGAGAGGCCACATTGGAGGTTCTCTTGGGGTGACCTTAGACCTAATATTAAGTAGCTTTTACTTCTCCTTTGCAGAAATAAGTTTCATAGGGGTGAGCGCAAGAGTAAGGGCTCAGCCTATTGAATTTGTTGTCGCCACTGCTTGCAAGAATATTAGGAATTCCCCAGAGGGGAAAGTTTAATATTTCTTCCTTTCTTCCCAGTCCCCTAAGGGGACTTTGTAAATACGTTTTTATTCTCTTAAATTACTCTGGGATATATCCAGCCATCACACTAACCTGGACAAACCAACAAGATCTCACTCCCTGTTCAAGATTCCATGTAATTATGGTGTTCAAATAAACTGATCATTCGAGTTAAGTTAGATAATGCACTACCAAAAAATATAAATTTTGCACCAAATAAACATCTCTTCCTTTGGTCTCACGCAAAAGTTGAAGTTTTGAAACGAAGACCATATCATCCTTTATCCTGTATTCTGATTTACCTTAGTCCTATCTAGATCAGCTTCATTCATATCTCTAATCGAAGTCTGATCAATTTTTCAGCTTTTTTAACAGTTGCTGTATAGGGTAACACTGACTTTCATAGCTTCAGAGTTCTAATTCTGTCTCAGGTGTTACACAAATACCAAAGTTCCAGGGAATGACCAGGTTCTATGCAAATAGTTTAGCACCTCAGAATTCAGAAGTAACAGTTACAACTCTGGAATAGATGTGACTGCTATAAGAGCTTACAGTCTAAGAACTATTATAATAGACTCCAACCTGATAACCCATGCTCTTGACTTCTGTTCTCTAAGTTTATATATATAGTTAGTCCATATGAGTGAGGCATAATAATATTTGTCTTTTTATTTTGAACATTGCATTCAACATACTGTCCTCAAGATTCATTCACCTAGTTGCATGCCACACAGCTTCATTCCTTCTTGCAGGCACTCAGTAGTCTGTGTATGCTTATACCACAGTCTCGCTTCCATTCCTCAGTCGATGTACCCTCAGGCCACCTTCATCCATTGCAAATCACTTCCTCCATAAACACCAGTGTGCAAATGTCCATTCATGTTCCCTCTTTCAGTTTCTCCAGGAGTATACCTTGCAAAAGGGTTGCAGGATCATATGGCAACCCCACCGTTATCCTTCTGTGGAACCACCACACTGCCCTCCAAGGGGCTGCACCACTCTGCTTCCCTATCAACAGTGGATAGGTACATCTCTTTCTCCATATTTTCCTAGCACTTGTATCTCTCTGTTCATTTTTAAACAGTTTTATCTGCACATCATACAAGCCAATCTAAGAAATCAATGGTTCCTGGTATAATCACATAGCTGTGCCTCATGACTATGTGAACACATTTCCTTTACTTCTGCAAAGAATCCCATACTTCCTCCCTTATCCCCCACATACTGACATTTAGTTTTAGCATATAGCCTTTGTTACAGTCAGTGGAAGCATCTTACAATATTACTGTTTACTATAAACCTTAGCTTGCATCGGTTGCATTTTTTCCTGTTTACCATCCCATTTCAACACCTAATAATGTTGGCATTCATTTGAAATAGTGAATCTTAAAAGAATGAAACAGTGTCCATTTTAATACTTTCTATTGTCCAATTACTTTTAATTTTTTTCTTTTCATTTAAATATTGTTTTGTAGTTATTTTACCTTTCAACTGATGATTCTAGATGCATTCTTCCATAAAAGAAGTGACCTGTTCTTACACTCAGATTTTTATTGACATTTTTAAAAAATAATTTCAAACTTGAAGAAAAATTTTAAGAATAGTATAAATCTACTCCTGTATCCCTTCACCCAAATTCACCAATTTTTTACGTTATGCCATATTTGCTTTGTCACTCTCTAATATGTATATGTATACTCATTGTATTTTTCCTAATCATATGAGAGTAAATTGCATGCATCATGTCCCTTTACTCCTAAATATCTGTGTATGTTTCTTAAGAACAAGGATTTTCCTTAACTTAAACTAAATGATCAAAATCAGGAAATTTAACATTGATCCCAATGCAACATATTAAACAGTAAACAGATTAATCAGTTGTTCCAGTAGTTTTCTTTATTTTTTCCCCTGGGTCCGGGATCTAATACAAGATTATACATGGCTTTTATTTGTCAAAGCTAATATCTTTTAATCTAAAAGAGTTTTCTTTGCTGTTCTCTGTCTTTTATGACATTAACATTTCAAAGAGAACACCATTTATTTTATAAATTCCCCCTTGATTTGGGTTTCTCTGAATTTGCCTTGTAATAAGATTCAAATTATGCATTTTTGCCTAGAATACTACAATGTCGTTTCTTTCTCAGGATGTGCTGTTTGGAGGCCCATAATGTCCATTTGCTCCTTACAGACGATATTAATTTAAATAACTTAGTTAAGATGTTGTCTCTTTCTCTACTACATAGTTCTTATTTTTCCTTCCATAATTATAAGGGGCAATATTTTAAAACTGTATAATCCTCTTCAAAATCCCTCCCCATAAACAAACACCCCCCCCCAATTTAGCATCTGTTGATGATTTTTTTTTAAACATAACAACATACAAACACAAACATTCTTACCATATGATCATTCCATTCTTAGTATATAATCAGTAACTCACAATATCATCACATAGTTGTATATTCATCACCATGATCATTTCTTAGAACATTTGCATCACTCCAGAAAAAGAATTAAGAAGAAAATAGGAAAAAACTCTTACATAGCACACCTCTTACCCCTCCCTTTCATTGACTGCTAGTAGTTTCATCTACCCAATATATTTTAGCCTATGTTTCCCCTATTTTTCTCCTATACCCTTACCATTCCTTTTCATTTCAATCTACTAAATTTATTTTAACATTTGTCCCCCTATTATTTATTTATTTTTAATCCATATGTTTTACTCATCTGTCCATAAGGTACATAAAAGGAGCATCAGACACAAGGTTTTCACAATCACACAGTCACATTGCAAAAGCTACATCATTATACAGTCATCTTCAGGAAACATGGCTATTGGAACACAGCTCTACATTTTCAGGCACTTCACTCCAGCCTCTCCAATATACCTTAACTAAAAAGGTGATACTTATTTAATGCATAAGATAACCTCCAGGATAACCTCTCGACTCTGTTTGAAATCTCTCAGCCATTGACACTTTATTTTGTCTCATTTCTCTCTTCCCCCTTTTGGTCAAGAAGGTTTTCTCAATCCCTTGAGGCTGAGTCCCAGCTCATTCTAGGATTTCTGTCCCATGTTGCCAGGAAGGTTTACACCCCTGGGAGTCATGCCCCACATAGAGATGGGGAGGGCAGTGAGTTTGCTTGTCATGTTGGCTGAGAGAGAGAGGGGTTACATCTGAGCAGCAAAAGAAGTTCTCTGGCGGAGACTCTAAGGCCTCATTTTAAGTAGGCTTAGCCTATCCTTTGCAGGGATAAATTTCATATGAACAAACCCCAAGATTGAGGGCTCAGCCTATTGCTTTGGCTGTCCCCACTGCTTATGAGAATATCAGGAATTCTCCACATAGAGAAATTGCATTTTCCCCCTTTCTCGCCATTCCCTCAAGGGGACTTTGCAAATATTTCTTCATTCACTGTTCAAATCATTCTGGAATTTATCAGGGCATCATTCTGTACAAACCTACAAAATCTCATGCCCTACTCAAGGTTTCATGTACTTATGGTGTTCAATTAAACTGTCCACATAAATTGTAGTAGGAAATGCACTAGTCAAAATATAAATTTTGTACCAAATAAACATTTTTTGCTTTAGTCTCACACATAAGTTAAAGTTTTAAAATATGAATTACCATTTATTTTCAACATCCTGCAATATTGACATTCCTTTGTTCTTTTCTTCATGCAAAAACATTTTTTTAATTCGTACATTTAGTCACTATCATTGTACACTCTAGGCATTCCTAAATTATACCATCTTAGTCTTTATCATCTATCTTTCCTTCCGATCTCATTTCTGCCCCCAGCCCTCCTCCCTCTATCATTCTCACATTCAGTTTCATTCATTGATGATGATTCTTATTTGAATCTATTTTAACTATGATGGGACATCAACATTTTTTAAGGGTACCAGCCAGTTGGTTTATAAAATGCCTCGTTTTGGGTTTGCCTATGTTTCCTGTAATTAGATTCAGATTTTGTATTTTTGGCAAAAATGTATAGGTGATGCATTCTTTTTACACATCCTGGTGTCATGTCATACTAGGAGGCATGTAAGGTGAGTTTATGAAAAATAGTATCATTAACATCTAAAACTCATCGATAGGATTCAGTTGTCAGTATATAGAATTTCTGTACTTTCTTTTGAGTTTTCATGCAGAACTTAATAGCTAGATTCTGTAATTGCTATATTCAACCAGAAAGGTATCCTTGAAAAAAAATCTGTTTTTAAAGAAGTAGTATAACTAACATGACATGAAGTTTTTAATTAGTAGTTTCTATATCATTTGGCATGCCATTGAACAGACATTTTTTTTATTTTAAAAAATTTAACAACAAACGAACAAAAACATTCTTAACATATTTCATTCCACATATATAATCAGTAATTCACAATATCATCACATAGTTGCATATTCATCATCATGATCATTTCTTAGAACATTTGCATCAATTCAGAAAAAAAAATAAAATGAAAACAGAAAAAAAAAATTATACATACCATACCCCTTACTCCTCCCTTTCATTGATCACTAGCATTTCAAATTGAATTTATTTTAACATTTGTTCCCCCTGTTATTTATTTTTATTCCATATGTTCTACTCGTCTTCAACAGACATTTTTTATTAATTTATTTTACTTATTAAACACATCAACATACAAACACAAACATTCTTACCACGTGATCATTCCATTCTACATATATAATCAGTAATTCACAATATCATCACATAGTTGTATATTCATCATCATGATCATTTCTTAGAACATTTGTATCAATTCAGAAAAAGAAATAAAAAGAAAACAAAAAATTCATACATGCCATAACCCTTACCTCTCCCTTTCTTTTTTTTCTGTGAAATGATTTGTATTTTTAATGTATCAGCTTAGCCTTCATCCAAATAAGCTATATTGAACAGAGCCAAAGATAGAGTCCTATGTTATATCACTGGAGACCTCATTCCAGATTAAGATCAATAATCAGTATTATGTATACTTTATTTTTCAATCTCTTTAGCAATTATTTAGAAGATGGGTAAGAAGGGCATGCTTGTTAATCTTGAAGATAGCACAGTGCTTGGAGAGAGAATTAATATTTTCGAAACACTTAACTTAAAAGTTCTTACCATGCTGGAGCACGAAACAAATGATGAGATATCACAGGAGTAAATGCAGCCCTGCACTTAAGTTCAAAAGTCCATCTTGTTACCCCTTCCTTTCATTGATCACTAGCATTTCAATCTACTAAAATTTATTTTAACATTTGTTCTCCCTATTAATTATTTATTTTTAATCCATATGTTTTACTCATCTGTCCGTAAGGTACATAAAAGGAGCATCAGACAAGGTTTTCACAATCACAGTCACATTGCAAAAACTATATCATTATGCAATCATTTTTAAGAAACATGGCTACTGGAACACAGCTCTACATTTTCAGGCACTTCACTCCAGCCTCTCCATTATACCTTAACTAAAAAGGTGATACCTATTTAATGCTTAAGAATAACCTCCAGGATAACCTCTCGACTCTGTTTGAAATCTATCAGCCACTGATACTTTATTTTGTCTCATTTCTCTCTTCCCTCTTTTGGTCTAGAAGTTTTTCTCAATCCCTTAATGCTGAGTCCCAGCTCATTTTAAGATTTCTGTCCCATACTGCCAGGAAGATTTACACCCCAGGGAGTCATGGCCCACTTAGAGAGGGGGAGGGCGGTGAGTTTGCTTGCTGTTAAACCCATTTCTTAAACAAAGAATCTTTTCACAAAATAATTAATTACACTGTGATTTCTTCTATGTATATTGGGTTTTTCATCTAATAGATTTTGACCAGCTTATGTATAGTTACAAACTTTATTCAGTTTTTACCTTTTGTTTTTTAATTGTTTCAAAGAAACCTTCAGAATTATTTGAACTTCAAGAAGATGAAGCCCTACGAAGGTACTTTTTTTCCTTTACTTATATTTGCCTGTATTTTTATGCCCAGTAGGAATCTTACCAATAAATTTGACAGACGGTGTTTAAAAGACCTTCTAGATATATGCTGTGTCAGTCTCTGACAAGAACCCAACACTGGAGAAAATAAGAGGTAGCCAAGAGTCAGAATTTTTGAACCGTCATCGAGCTCTTAGAGATGTTGAGAGCTCCTTTAGCAGAGAGGGCTGCTCAAGCAAAGGAAAAAATCCCTTATTAGCTAGAACTTTTGGACCTGACTCTTATATGAATGAGCTGGACTGGTTCAGGATTCCTTTTGCTCTTCAAACCTAAGTCTGTGATTGTTCATGATTTGCTCTGTTGAGAAGATGATGATATCTGGGGCCAAATCAGGAAGTAATCCATTAATGATGCTTGGCATAGCACAGGAAAGGGAGTGGTCTCACATGTGCCAGCTTTTTGTCATTCCTGGCCTAGACCAAAAGTAGGTCAAGTGGCCTGTGAGCCTCTACACTCTACCTTGGTCCTGGAGATCTGATCGTGAGAAGCGGCATAGAAAGACCAACCCAAGAAAGGAATTTCTCCTGGTTTAGGGCAGAGCTGGCCTAGCCACTCACTTGATGCCCTCCTTTCCTCTGCACCCCCACCTGGTCCTTGCTTAGTCTTTTTTTTATGTGTATAAGAAGTGTTCAGCATTCTTTATTTGGTACTATACATATACATATACATAAACCACACCAAAATGCCTTCTGCTAATTAAAAGGCAACATTTAGATACAAGGAATTTTAACTAGATCCATACAGTTAAGAACAAAAAGATAAAACGGACATAGCTATCTTATTTCATGCAAAGTTTATAACTTTCTGCCTTTTTGCATTGAAAGCTCCACCAGTGCCTGCAAGGGTACCTAATCCATCTTGCACTTTTCTAAGAGGGGTCATCCAGTCCTGAGCCTAAAGGTTGAAATGTGTCACCAAGAGCTCCTATGTACTAAAACACAGCATTTTCCATATGTACTCTTCAGTGTACTTTTAGTTATGGTTTGCATTAATTTCCTGACTTGAGAGAATTTTAAATAGAGATTGGCCATTTTATATATTAGATGACTTGAGAGAATTTTAAATAGAAATTGGCTGGCCATTTTATAAATGAGAAGACTGAGGCCTGGTATTTATTGTATTTACTGTCCTCTTTAGCTATGAGGGACTCCAAGAAAGATTAAGCATCTTCTAAAGGGGAAAATAAAAATATCATTGGCCCATAATCCTTCAGGCCTACATTTGAGAAGTCTAATGACTTTTTCTGTGGAGAGAAAAACAGGTGTATTGTTTTAGTAATCTATCACTAAATTAAAATATAAATATAATTTAAAATTTTTTTCCAGAGTCCAGTATCTCCTTTTGTCTCGTCCAACTGATTACAGTTCAAGAATGCTGTTTGTGTTTGCAACATCAGCTACAACTGTAAGTTTTAGAGACATAGTCAAAAGTTATTTATTTGTCTCAGTTCAACAGTTTTTTCCTGCATATTTACCATACCTGATTTCATTGTCAGGTGATACATACTTATTCAAAGTGTATCTTACTTTATAAACAAGGATTGTAATATGCTTTGTTTCATTTAGCATTGGCTTCTGTGATATCCTGCTTCGCAAACTAAATGGTCTCCCTGTCTACAGTCCCTACAGGTTATCAATTAGCATTCGTAATGCCAGGGGACCTCACCAACTGGCTGTGAGAAAAGTCTCACCCGGGGTCTCTAAACCCTGCATGATCTGGCTTGATTCTCTAACCCTGCCACCCTCCCTAGGGACTGAACTTGAGCTAGACTCAACTTTCACCTGCTCCAAAAAGCAACACAACCTCTTTAGCCTTTAGGCTTTACATATATTGTTCATATTGCCTGGAATTCTCATCTCCCCTATTCCCTCCCTCTTTTCCTCTCAGGTAGCTAACAATTACCTTTCCTTTTGGATTCCACTTCACTTTCTCTAAGAAGGTCTTCCTGAGTGGCCAGACTAAGTTAGGCGTTTTTCCGTGCTCTCTTTTACTTAGCTCTGGGCTTCCTTCTTTTATAGAAACTGTGTATCATCTGTTTTTCGCTTCTGTGGCTGCTTCTAAACCAGTGGTTCACGAGTTTTTTGGTCTCAGGAACCCTTTACACTCTTAAACATTACTAAGGACACCAAGGAGCTTTTGTTTATGGGGGTTACATCTATCGGTAGTTACCATATCACAAATTAAAATAGAGAATTTGAAAAGATTGTTTATTCATTCATTTAAAAATCACAATAGCAAATCCATTACATGTTAGCATAATTAAGATTTTTATGACAACTATATTTCCAAAGTAAAAAAAATATTGTGATAAAATGACATTGTTTCATATTTTTACAAATCTGTTTAATGTTTAGCTTTTAGGAGAAAGCAAATACTCACATCTGCTTCTGTATTCAATCATTCCAATATATGTTTGGATTGAGGGATATGAAGAAAATCTAGTCTCAAAAAGATATGTAGTTGAAAAAAGAAGGGGTACTTTTTATAGCCTTTTCAGATAACTGTGGACACTCTTTGATACTCCACCAAAACTTAACAAGTGATAATTTTTTTAACAAGTAGATGCAGTGTGGAATCTGAAACCATATATATTTTTAGTATTCTATTACAAATCTATATATTTACTTTGTATTTAGAAGAAGTCTTTTACCCATCATCATTTTGGAAGATATTGGTTAACTGAGTTCTGCACATCTTCCAAATATTGACAAATTTCATTATAATGTATCAAAAAAGTACATTCATTAATATCACCACTTTTTTTTTTTTTTTTAACATGGGCAAGCACCGGGAATCGAACCCGGGTCCTCTGGCATGGCAGGCAAGCATTCTTGCCTGCTGAGCCACCGTGGCCCTAATATCACCTCTTATCAGAAAAGTTAAGAATTAAGAAGCTGTCAATATTACAGTGGAGGGTACAAGTTTTCCAAAATTCTTTCACCTGAAAGCTCAAATTTTATCATTTCCAATAAATACTGTGAGTGGTTTTTCTTGACTTTACAGACTTTATTCATTTTCTTGAAAATGTCTGCCAAATACTCAGACACCTGAATTACATTAGTTTGCCTGTCAGTCACTCCTTGAAATAAAAATGGTATTCCATGAAGAGTGACTAGTTCAGTTTGCAACCCAAAAAATGTACGTTTTTCCTTGAGAAAACTGTCACACTGCAGTATATAGTAAAGTGGACTTCCTATTTTGTCACACAGCATATAAATGTATACATTTTAATTAATTAATACTGAA
Source organism: Myrmecophaga tridactyla (assembly GCA_004026745.1). Classification (NCBI taxonomy): domain Eukaryota; kingdom Metazoa; phylum Chordata; class Mammalia; order Pilosa; family Myrmecophagidae; genus Myrmecophaga; species Myrmecophaga tridactyla. The sequence goes on along the minus strand of PVIY010011976.1, from coordinate 32,256 downwards.
GTATTCAAATGTGAATTCATCTTAATAGTATATATATTCAAGGTTTGAGATTTAATAAAATTAATTTTTACTGTTTCATCAAGGACATTTTAAGTGAAAGTTGTCTGTTATTTTTAATGCTGCATATGTGTGGCAGTGAAGAACAGAAGGGCAGTTACAACTTTGGTGACACTGTCTTGATTGGCACCAGCAGTTTTACTCATCATTGCTTTTACACCATCAGTGTATATATTAATGGCATAAAAGGCAAATAACGTCTTAGTATTATTATCAAAATAGTTCTAACCTCCTCCTTCTCCAAAGGATATTGAGAAGACCCTCCCGAAGGGTCCATGGACCACACTTTGAGAACCACTGATCTATACTGCGGGTTCTTTGAGGGCAGAGACTGACTTTGATTTTTTTTAAAAAGTCTCCATTCAGGTTTCATGTTGCTTGTTGCTTTTGTTGAAACTCATTTACCTAACTGTAGCATACAGGTGTGCAACCCTGCGTAACTCTTTTGGTTTTACAGACTTTGGGTACACGTCAGCTAACTTTTGCCCATAGAACACGAGCTCTTCAGTGCCTCCTCTATTTGGCTGAGAAGGAAACTATAGAATCGCTCTTCAAAAAACCCATTGCAGAAGTGAAGTAAGTAGAATTTTTTTAATTGTGCTAAGGAATGGGAAACATCTTTTTTTGAAACTATAACTTTTAAACCCCTTAATTCATAAGAATGCATTAGAGTGGCTATGAATATGTAGATCTATTGCCTTGAATATCCTTGACATTTTTTTTTCACATTTTTTTATTGTGAAATATAACATATATATAGAAAAGCAATAAATTTCAAAGTACATTTTAATAAGTAGTTATATTACAGATTTCAAATATTGGTTTGGGTTACAGTTCCACAATTTCAGGTTTTTCCTTCTAGCTGCTATAAGACGTTATAGAAGCTAAAAATAAAAATCAATATAATGATTCAGCAGTCATACTAATTTGTTAAATCATATCTTCTCTGTTATAACTCCACCTTCTCCTTTTATCTTCCTTCCAATCTTTAGGGGCACTTGGGCTAGGTCCATTCTAACTTTTTCACGTTAGACAGGGCTGTCAATAATAGGGATGGGGGATGGCACTAGCTGATGTTCAGGAGAGGCTGGCCTCTCTGGGTTTCGGGATTTATCTGGTCTATGAACCCATCTGGAAGTTGTAGGTTCTGGAAAGCAATCATAGTGCGTGGAACCTTTGTGGAATCTCAGATAAAGCCCTAGATGTTCTTTAGGTTTGACAGAAATGGTTTTGGCTGGGGTTTATCAAACCATGATAGTAGCAATATCTAGCTGAGGCTTACATAATAGTAGCATCCAGAGTAGTCCCTCGATGACGCTATTTGAACTCTCTCAGCCACTGATACCTTATTAGTTACAGTTCTTTTCCCCCTTTTGGTCAGGATGGCATTGTTGATTCCACGGTGCCAGAGCCAGGCTCATCCTGGGAGTCAAATCCCATGTTGCCAGGGAGATTTTCACTTCTGAATGTCATGTCCCATGTAGGGGGTAGGGTAAAGATTTCACTTGCAGAGCCCATATGAGATATTTTATTTTGAATGTAAGTGTAGTTTATAAGACCGATTCCTATAAATGCCTCTATATTCCAGATCTTATTTGAAATGTATGACTTTTCTGGCATCATTTGAGACTTTGAATATCCCCATCACATATGAATTGTTTTGCAACAGTCCTAAAGAAGGAATGATTAAGGGACTGTGGAAAAACCACAGCCACGAATCCATGGTATGTACACTGCCACCAGTCTCAGATTCCTGAAAGGCAAAACCAGAGAAACTCTGTTCTTGTGCAAGTCTACTGCGCTGAAATTTTTTTAACTTCCTATCCTGGCAGGTAGACAAGGCAACTTGGAAGGTTCTCTTACCTCTTTTCCTTAAACCCAAGGCCTGAAGTTACCCATGTCAACAAGAAGGAGCACTTTTATAACCCTTCCCAAAGCATGTCATGCCCTCCTTCATAGTCAGGGAGGAAGTCTGTCCATCCTCCAGAGCAAAGGGTCTTACTTCTCTTCCTCCCAGTTGACTATGAGCTATTTGGAGCTCAGAGTGGCAAGAGTCTGGAGCCAATAGAGAAACAGTTTGTGTGTGTGTGTGTGTGTGTGTGTGTGTGTGTTGGGGGGTGCGTGGGTCAGGAATCGAACCCGGGTCTCCGTCATGGCAGGCGAGCATTCTACCACTGGGCAAATGGTTCTTAATCGAAGGAAGAAAGGGGGGAAAGTCTGAGGTGCTGATTATAAGTCCATGACAGCAAGGGGGGAAGTAAATCCCTTTTTTTTTTCTTTAATTAAAGAGATGGTAGCCTTCATTGAAATTAGCAATAGATACACCTTTATTATAAGCATATTTTGTATTAAGCTGTTCTGCCTTTTCCAAAGGTAGTTTGAATTACTGATGTTTTATTTGGCCTTAGGCAGTAAAATTGGTGACAGAGCTTTGCTTAGAATACAAAGTCTATGACCTGCAGCTTTGGAATGGACTCTTGCAAAAGCTTCTTGGCTTCAATATGGTAAGTAGAGCTCTACAGTTTAGGGCCCTAAACTGTAGTGTATTTTATAGTTTTCACACAGCATTTCCTAAACATTTTGGATTGATGGTTGTTCCTAAACAGAAGTATGCTGAAAACATTCATTCTCACTGGGTTCATGCCAATCTGAAGGGTTGGTGACAGGTCATAGCAAGTGCAAACTCAAGAGTGGCATAAATTGCTCTGTTAAAAATGGAAGGTTCCCTGATCATTTTTGGTATTTGCAATTCTCATGGAAGATGAATTTTACTGATATTTCTTTTGGAAATTGAAGGAGCTGATATTTCAGGTAGACATTTACATTTTGGTGATTTTCAAAACTTTATAATTTTATTTTATTTTTTGCAGATCCCTTATCTAAGAAAAGTCTTAACAGCCATTTCTAGTGTCCATTCTTTATGGCAGGTATGTAATTTTTTGAAGTAAGTTTTATTTAATCTTCATTCTTGCTGGCCTCAAGACTGTCAGTCCTCCTGGCTTTTGTAACCACCTGCTCAGTAAAGAACAAGACCGATCTTGCTACTACTGCTCAGTCCGGTAGTCCGTGATTGTGCTGGCCGGAGCCCCATCACTCAGCTCAGATGTTGCCTCCTCAGAAACATCCCTTTCCTAGCTCTTCATGAATCCTATCTTTGCTTATGCTCCCAAAACACTGTGTCTCTACTATCCCTGTCATATTTGTCATAGTATAATTTATTTTAATTTCCTGCTGGACTACCCCTTTTAGAATTTGAGTATCTTTAAAGTCAGGGACCATGTTCAAGTTATGCACACACATAATCACTGTAATAAATATGGATTATATTTGAAGACACTACTTATTCTTAGTTGAATAAACTGAAAAATAGGCATATACTGAGTAACACATTTCTCTTCATAAATAATCTCCCCAGAAGTAACAATTGTTTACAGTTTTTCATGTATCCTTGCATATATGTGTGTTTGTATTTATACATGTTTTTATACATATAAAGGCCATCACATTCTAGGAGTGTTTTTTTCCACGTAACAGTGATAATTTGGAGATTGTTCCATATCTAGTTCTCTTTTTTTAAATTGAGATATAATTCACATATCAGAAAATTCACCCTTTTAATGTGTACAGTTCAGTGGTTTTTATTATACATATAAGCTTGTGCAACCATCATCACCACTATTTAATTCTAAAACACTATCGTTTCCCCCAAAAGAATCCCTGCACCCTTTGGCAGGCACTCCCCATTTTCCTCTCTTTCTTGCCCCTGGCAGACATTAATCTACTTCTGTTTCTAGGCTGTTCTCGACATTTTCATGTTACTGGAATCATACATTATATGGCCTTTTGTTTCTGGCTTCTTTCACTCTGCTCAGTGTTTTCTAGATTCATCCATGTATAGCATGGATCAGTATTCCCTTCCTTTTTACGGCTGAATAGTACTCTATTTTATGGATAGACCACTTTTCCTTTATGTCTTTGTTGGGTTGCTTCCACTTTTGGGCTATTGTGAGTGATACTGCTAAGAACATGTGTATACAGGTTTTGGTTTGGACATGTTCTCATTTCTCTTGGTTATGTACCTCAGAATGGAATTGCTAGGTCATATGGTAAATATTTTAACTCTTTGCAGTATGTGACATTATAAATATTGTACATAAAGTGAAGCATAATGTATCATAACTTATCTAACTACTCTCCTCTTAATGGAAATCTGTGTTATTTCCTTATTCATCCTTTTAAAATTATCTCCATTGTCCCCCTCCTTCTTTTCCTGTCTCCATGGCATAGTGTCTGGCACATAATAGGCTTAGTGTAAATTTTGGTTTCTGAATTAGGTTCTGACATTTCTTGCCAAATGGAACAATAATGAATCAGCCAGGATTTTATAAGATCCTGAAGCATTCGGTTTTGAAGAAAATTGTTCTAGAATCTTAACCATCTCAAACAAGGAGATATCAGTGTATGACTTTGGTGTTAGCATCCAGAATATAAGCTTTCAGTATATAGCTTTGTACAGAATAGTGCTCATAATATCCCAAACGTGAATTCTTTCATGCACTTGTTTCTATAGGTTCCTTACTTCAGCAAAGCTTGGCAGCGTGTGATACAGATACCACTCCTATCAGGTATTGTTCTCTCCTCTGCAACCTTGACAATTCCATTTTTGTTGTTGTTGTTTTGTTTTTGTTTTTACCTTTACTGGATGTCTTTATTTCTTTATGCCACTTTGAAATGCTGTCCAGTGCCCTTTCCTTTCTGTCATAAGAATCCCCAATAGAATTGCTTGTAGGGCAGATCTAATGGTAATTTTTATCCTGTTTGGTTTTCCTGGGAACATTTGAATGTGCATATTCACAGCTTTTGCTGTGAATTTCTCTGCTTGACCCATTTTATAGTATATATATGTGTTTACCAGTGTCATTTTTTCATCTTTAGCCTCTTGTCCTTTGAGTCCCAGTCAATTATCAGATTGTTGTGAGAGTCTCATCGCGGTCCTAGAGTAAGTAAAATATTTGTTTTTCCACCCAAACTATTAAAGTTGCTGCTTATTAAAAATATTTTCTAATAAACATCTCATAAATAAATCCTTTTTGTTGGAAAGAAATTGTTTTTATAATAAAATCTCTATTATTTTTACAATGTCTATTTTCCATGTACAGTGCAACTAATAAACTGATATAAGCATTTTTTTTAATTAGTATCCAATTTTAATGTAAGAATAGACTACTTTTTGTAACTGCCTTATGTCCTACAACACTGTCTTATAGATTGTGATTTGAGTCTTTTGAGAATTTATCTTTAAGCATGTTTGGCTTTCAGACAGAATCATAGTAGCAAGTAATAGTCTATATTCCTGTAGGTAGACTTTTATTCCACTAAAAATGACCTTAAAGACTTGAGCTACTTGTTACTAAGCATATAGTATGCATAAAGTTTTATACTTTAGTGTTTACAATTATTGAGAGCCTGGAAAGATCACAACTGTGGAGAGCTATGAAGGCTAGTACAATCTAGTGATTCTGACAGGTTATTAACTCATTAATATGCTCTTGGAGATGTCCCGTTTCAGACGATCTTGATATGATTGGAGTTGCCAGGCAGTATGTCCAGTTAGAGCTTCCAGCTTTCGCATTAGCCTGTCTGATGCTCATGCCTCACTCAGAAAAGAGACACCAGCAAATTAAGGTATCTTACAAATCTTTCCTCTTGGGCTACCAAACAAATTGAACATTTCACATTGCAGGTCCCTTGCGAAAGGCTGCATTTTCCTTTCACCAAGACTGCGAGGCTTCAATATGGGTGGGGCAGAAGGTTTGTGTAAGATTTTAATGGGAAGTGAGACTGAAAAGTAGATTCAGGTCAGATTGAAGGATACCTTTAAAAAAGGAACTTGTTCTTTATCAGTGGGAAGGAACTGCCTTTCTTTGAAGAGTAAAAAGAAATGATGGTAGTATTTCAGAAGGAACAACCCCTGTGGGTTTGATCAGAACAGAGAGGTGGCAAGAAGGGAAACTTGTTTGTGAGCTATTGCATTTGAATAAGATTTTATCTCGCTTGATCTTTCGGGAGCCTTGATGGGATAAGTACGGTAAAGTAGGGTGGCACCCCAGGAAGACAGCTTGACTCCGGGCTGGTTGTGGGAGGGAAGAGTTTGATTTTTTGAGTAGGTTCCTAACGAAAGGAGCCAGGAGCATTTTGAGGACAAAACTTTGAAAAATGGCATGCTTTTATTTCCTTTACAATATAGAACGAATAGAACAGAGCATTTTCAAATGTTTTACAGCTATTTCCTCATAGGGAGTTAAATCTGAATGTAGATAGATATCTATTATAAATGAATATACATATTTTTTATCTTTTGCTCTACTTATTCCATTTTTTTCCAAAGGCATTTGTGCTTGTCTTTGGGGTTTCATTTTGGTTTTTTTTTTTTTTTTGACTAGGCACAAACTCAATCATTGTGCATTTCAAAAATGTTTCAGCATTTAAATAATTTCCTTTTGGCACTTAGAACCACAAAATTCCTGATAGGTTTTGCTGTTGGAACGAGTACTTGTAAAATGCTTTTTCCCTTATTTCGGTGGTTGTTGATGATAGAGATGTTTTTTCCCTATATTAGAAATTCTTTGAGCTATTTTAAATTTAAAAAAATGAAAATTTTCCTGACATGTCAAAAATTGGTAGAAATAATACTTTCCTATAAATCACGCTTTAATTTTTCTCTAGAATTTTTTGGCCTCCTGCAATCCTCAGACCATTTTACAGCAACTAGAAGAGCATATGAATATTGGCCAGTTAGCAGGATTTTCACATCAAGTAAGAGACTGTTTCATCTCCTTTTTGCTATGAAAAATTTGATATTGAAAGGTAATAGTGCCCCCTAAAGCACAGATTAAGCTGGTTTTCATTCCTCATTGAAAATTAGTATCTCTATCTGTCTATTAATACATAAACTTATTTTGCTTTTTAAAACCTCAGTTTAAAGACTATCTTGTGCGTGGCCGTACCCTCAGGGCTTACCATCATATCTGACCCATAAAAGGCATCAGTAAATGTATGCTGACTCGATGGACAAAGGCAGGCATTAGAATAGACCTCATTTTCTGATCACAGTGCAAGAAATTATCTTTAAATCACCTGCTGGTTAACTCTTACAGTAATCAAAATCATAACTACAGACTACCTAGAAAACAAATGGCTGGACTGCATGTCAGAACTTAAGGGATACCTTTAAAATTGTGCTCAGAGAAAAATTTGTACACTTAAATGATTGTAAGTGTACACTTAAATGATTGTAATTATAAACAAATTTTCTGCCTCATAAAAATTCCCAAAGTCCTTAACAACAATTAGTGTTTTTTTTATTAACTATGTATTGAAATGGGCCAAAGTACCCTCCTTCCCTTCTGTCCATCCCATTAAGAAGGAGGCCTTGTCACAATGCAATGATAATTTAACTTCTGAGGTCAGAAATGTTTTCATTATTGAATAAAGATTTGGAATTTAACATATAATTATACCTTTTATTTAAATATAATTATACCTGTTATTCTATAGGTTAGAAATTTGATTTTGAATAATATCATAAATAAGAAGGAGTTTGGGATTTTGGCCAAGACAAAATACTTTCAAGCGTTGAAATTGCACATGATGAATGCCAACAATATCGCTGAACTAGTAGACTATTTGGCAAATGAGTTAAGGTAAGTTAATTAAAAAAAAAAAACTTACTATAGAATTTCCTTAAAATTTATCTTTATTGTTTTTGGAAAATATAAAATAATTGTAAGGCTATTTGATTGTAACTAAAGGTTCCAAATATTAAGTTATAGCATTATCGCACATACCCAGAGGTTAGTTGTCTTGTAACCCAGTCCCCTGGAACATGAGCTTGGAGTCAGACAATTAAATAAGCGGCCTGATCCCTTCAAAATAGGTCCTGTTCTAAAACTCTAAATTATAATTTTATTCTGTAAACACTTGCTCAGAGAATTGATAGCTTTATGAAACACATAATTTTTACTATTCTATTTGCTGTCACATTTTCTAGCACCCACAACAGTTAGCTTTTGGGGGTAAGGCAGAGGTAGTTATAGGAAGTAATAAGAAGGAAGAAATGGGGAGACAGTGAGGAAAGAGAAAAGTTTAGTGAGGTTGGAGAGTTTACTAACTCCGTCCACGCGTTGGTGGTCTGAGTGTGCTGGTCAGGTAGAAGGTAGCCATTCCGCGCTACCACGTCGTGGATTTCTTTCTGCTTGCTTAACATAAATGAGCCAGCCATACTTACATATTGTTATTTATTGATGAGTGTTATATCTGAGGTGTAATTAGTAAATACTAAGCTGCGCATATTTAAAGTATACAATTTGCTAACTTTTGACATATGTATAGACCTGTGAAGCCATCACCAGAATCAAGATAGTGAACGTATCTATCACCTCCCAAAGTTTCCTCATTCCCACCTTTTTCTTTTTGATTCCATAGTTTAGACGAAGCTTCCATCTTTATAACTGAATATTCAAAGCACTGTGGGAGACCCTTACCCCCAGACACTGCTCCCTGTGAAATTCTAAAGGTAAAGCTGGCTGATAGTTATATAGGATTTTAACCTGATACCATTTATATTTCTAGGATCTAAAAATTGGCCCAACTTTTTCTCGTGTTCTGGAGATAAATGTATTTTTATGTGTGAGTGTGTGTATGTTTTTAAATTTCACTTTCTGTATTAGAAAGTCCCAGACCAGAAATCAGGAGACCCTGGTTCTAATCTCAGTTCTGCCACTGAGCAGCAGTGTGACCTCAGGCAAGCCACTGAACCTGAGAGGGCCCCACATGGTCTCTCAGGAGCTTCCCAGTATTGTGGTTTCTCATTAAAGTGTTGTTTTCAATTTTGGAGTAAGTGTAAAAACTGTATTTTAAAAAGCATTGGTTAATGTTGTGCTTGGGTATTAATTACTTTTATTTTCTCCTTTTTTTAATTACCTAAGACATATTAAAAAAAAGAGAAATATGGAAGAACAAACAGAAAGCCTAAACTAATTTCTTAAAATCCTACTACCCAATTTTGGTTTCCATCCTGCCAAAATTTTTGTATATAAATTCCTTTTCTCCTATTGGATCTTAAATATAAGATCTTTATTTTGATCATGTCTTAGTAGTTTTCGTAAGCCAAAGTATTAATTAAAATAGTCTACATTTTCTTAATTTTTATTAATAACTTGCAATGTTAACTTCTAGACTGTTGTACTCAGTGGCATAAGATTGCTTTTTTCAAAAAAGTAGAATATTGATTCAGAAAATAAATTCATGACCCTTAAAATGTGTATTTCCCTTTAGTCATATCTATCTAAAATGCCAAATAATTTTATATCTGGATTTTTATCAGTAAAGTTAAGTTTTAAGTTCTATAATTTGTCCATTTTCTGTTTTTAAAAGTTACACTCATAAAAACTTCTGTTTTTTTCCCATTTAGATGTTTCTTAGTGGATTACAATAAATCATCAAATCTTTTTTCAAGAAGAACTAGAAGAAATTTGGGATCTGCTGTTAACTGACCATATTTATTACAATTTAAAAAGTGTACAATCTGTGTGTTATAGTTATTTGGAAAACCTTATCCTAAAAGTAATAACTAAGATGCTTAATATTAGCATAACTTTGTCCTATAATGACTCCCTTCTTTGCCATAGTTATTTATATAATTTATACAAACTATCAGTTTTCCCACCATATGTAAAAGAAACAAAATGCAAAAATATTTCACTCCTCCCCATATCCTAAAGCAACTATTTCCTATTTCTTCATATATGAAAATAAGAATATCAATCTTTTTAATATTATCCTAAATAAGTATGTATATAATTTGTGCTGCAGAGTGACCAGTCAGGAAAATAGAAATGACTGTAGATATTTCAAGCAGAGTATTTAATGCCAGGAATTGGTTATAAAGGTGTTAAAAGGACTGAAAGAAAAAATAAGGGGAGGGCGGGGGATGCTGGTGAAGCAAAAGGAGATTAGTATTCAGAGATCAGGAAGCTGCCACTGTTCCTGGGTTGGCATCAGCAGCCCACATTTGCTGCTGAACCCGTGGAGATACTGCGCCCACCTGCTGCGCAGACTCTGCCTGACCTCTGCAGTAAAGCAGCACTCAGTCGCGCTCAGCTTCTGCTGCCACTGCCAAGCCAACACAAGAGAAAAAATAGCTTTTCACACTCTCCAACCTTCTTATTCTTGCACCAGTGCCAACAAGTGACAGAACCAACAAGGAAGCCGTGTGGAAGGGAGTCCAGGAAGTGAAGCCTTGCAGGCTTGCAGGCCCAGCATGGTGGAGGGTGATAAGAGGGCGAGCAGCCGCTGGAAGCCAGCAGATGCTGCCCTGTGTATGAAACGTAAATTACACATTATTCTGTTTTATGTCTTCTGACACTTGTGAATGGTAATTTTATTACTAAAATTATTTCACCCATGTTTTGCCTGTTGGGAAAAATATTATTTCTATACAGAAGATTCAGTGTATTGTAGTGAATAAAAACCTGGGTTTTGCAGTAAACCAATTCTGGACTTGAATTCTGACTCTATCACTTGGATAAGTTATTTAACCTGACTAGGCCTTAATTCCCTTATCTGTAAAATGATGGTAAAGGCACCTACCTCCTGGTGATATGTGAGATCTGAATGATGGTTCATATAAAACGTTGAGTACATACCTGTAAATGCCTGAAATGTTAGCTGTTTTTATTATATAGATTTCTAATTGCAACTAAAAGCACAATTATTTTGTGCTCTGCAAATTTTTATTATATTAAATGTTCCTCAGCAATAATTACTTCTTAGGTGCAAATAGCTTAATTTACAATGTTGTTTTTTTAATGGAATATGGCTAAAATTTAAAACAGTCCTCAATAATTGTTTATTTATTTAAATCTTAGACCAACATCTTATAAGGTTCATAAGTAGTAAGAATAGCCAGTATGTGATGATACTGAGTTATTGATTATATACCAAGCATGGAATGATCATATGGTAAGAATGTTCATGTTTGTATGTTATGTTTAAAAAAAAAAAAAGAATAGCCAAGACAAGCCCAGAGAACAAGAGTATGCATGTGGGAGGATTCACCTGGCCAGAGGGTAAAACATTGACTAAAATCTCAATAATTAAAACTGCAGGGTACAAAAAAACTAACAGATCAATAGAAATAATTTTAAAGACAAATGGTAATTACTGTATGGAAAAAATGGAACTTAAAATCATTGGCAAAAATTCCAGATGGGTCAAAAATTACAACATAGCTAGTAGAGAAAACTAATAAAAGCATGGGGAACATTTTTTGTAATTTTGATGGTACAGGAGACCTTCTAAAGTTTGACATAAAACTTAACAGCTATAAAAGTTTGATAAACTTGACTACCTAAAAAAAATCCACCATAGACAAATAAGGTGATTGACAAATGGAAAAATAATTACACAAAATATTTCACAGACAAGACTAATTTTCCTAATATTTAAAGAATTCCTAAAATCAGTAAGAAAAGAAAAAATAAAAATAAACTGAATAAATATGTATAGAAAAATAAATACAAATGGCTTTTTTTCTTATTACTATTTTTAATTTATAGAATGATAGTTACACAAATGGCTTTTAAATATGTGGAAAGAGACCATTCCTCATAATAATAGAAAAATGCAAATTAAAACCATATTGGTTTTCAATTTTTTTACCTGACAGAATGGCAGAAATTAAAGTTTGATACCCATGTGTGGGTAGAGTTAATGGAGAAAATTATTCCCATATTGCTGGTAGGAATTTAAATTTGTACAACTTCTTTGCGGGACAATTTAGCAATATCTTCAAATACACTTACCGTTTGACACAGCAGTTCACTTGTAGGTATACACCTATGTGCTGGTTTGAAAGGAAGTATGCCCCCTAAGAAAAGCCATGTTTTAATATAAATCCCATTTCATAAAGGTAGAATAATCTCTATTCAATACTGTATGTTTGAAACTGTAATGAGATCATCTCCCTGGGTGATGTGATTTAGTCAAGAGTGGTTGTTAAACTGGATTAGGTGACGACATGTCTCCACCCATTTGGGTGGGTCTTGATTGGTTTATTGGAGTCCTATAAAAGAGGAAATATTTTGGAGAATTAGTGATTCAGAGAGAGCAACACTACGAAGCAGAGAGTCCACCAGCCAGTGACCTTGGAGATGAAGGAAAACGCCTCCCGGGGAGCTTCATGAAACCGGAAGCCAGGAGAGGAAGCTAGCAGATGACGCTGTATTTGCCATGTGCCCTTCCAGCCGATAGAGAAGCCCTGACTGTGTTCGCCATGTGCCGTCTCGCTTGAGAGAGAAACCTTTAACTTCATCGGCCTTCTTGAACCAAGGTATCTTTCCCTGGATGCCTTTGATTGGACATTTCTATAGACTTGTTTTAATTGGGACATTTTCTCAGCCTTAGAACTGTAAACTAGCAACTTATTAAATTCCCCCTTTTAAAAGCCGTTCCGTTTCTGGTATATTGCATTCCGGCACCTAGCAAACTAGAACACCCTACATCTGTAAACAGTATTCATTCACTGATACCATTATTGTAAGAGCAAGAGATTGGAACCAACCTAAGTGCTCATCAAGAGGGAAACGGTTCAATAACCACACACCCCCCTAACAAAGCACTTTAGGACTGCTTGGAACAGACTCCAAAACTGACATCCTTTTTATTTCACTCAAACATGTTGGAGAACAAATTTTTGGATAGTGGAAGCCTCCGAAAACATTATTTTAAGTGGAAAAAGCATGTCCCTACTAGATCCAGAAATCCCAACTAATTTTCCACATATCTTTAAAGCAATGTGAAGTACATAACATTCCACCAAGAATTACTGCAAACTATAACCTGATTTTTTTAATGTTCAAATTCGATAGTGGGTAAATTTGTACAGTAGGCAGCAAAATTTAGCTGTCATACAAATTAGATTTTCCTTTACTCCAATAGTTGTATACTTTGTTGTAAGTGAACAATAAAATAGCATTGTAAAGATCCATAAAGTGTTAATAGCACTTTAGCAAAACAAAATAAAGCAACTTTAAGTCACAGTAGCTTCTGCCATGCTCTATTAGGTGAAACAGTCAAGCCTACTGTGATGATTTGGAGCCTTTATAGATCCCAGAAAAGACTGTTCTTAAAGTTAATCCATTCTTGTGTGTGTGGACCTGGTGTGAGTAGGATGTTTTAGTGAGTAGGATTTTTTTTTAATGTTGTATGGCGGGGTCACATATCATTCTTTTTCCATGTGAGTATCCTGTTATTGCAGCACCATTTGTTGAGTCTCCCACATGGCATGCTAGAATTCTACCACTGAACTACCCTTGCATGCCACTAGTGAGAAGGATTTTAAGTTAAGATGTGACCCACCTCAATCAGTGTGGATCTTTGTCCTCTTGCTGGAGAGCTGTATAAGAGAATGAAATTCAGACAAAAAGAGAGGAAGCCAGGGAAGCCAAAAGCTGAAAGCAACAAAACTGGGAAGAGAAGGGAGAAGCCAGAAGATTCCACCATGTGACAGAGGAGCCTAGAATTGCCAGCAGCTGGTCTTCGAGAAGACAGCATCGCCTTGATGGTGCCTTGATTTGGACATTTCACCTCAGAACTGTAAGCTTGTAAACTAACAAATTCCCCTTCTAAAAGCCAACCCATTTCATGATATGTGCATTTTGGCAGCTTCAGCAAACTAAAACACCTACCCCTAATCAAGGAGAGCAGGGCATTGAGGGGAGAAGTGTCAAAGAACTTGCCACCATTTTAAAAAAACACCACATTAACTAAAAAAGCTAGGGACAGATGGTACATATATATGCATTTATTTGTAGGTCTTCCAATCTTCAAATTTGAGATGTTGCAACAGCTTCCTACCCTCAAGCACCTCAATTATAGCTTTTAAAATTGCAGTGTTTATCCTGCTGATTGCACAGTTTTTTTTTATTGTGATAGCAAATATAACCCCAAATTTCCCATTTCAACCATTTGCAAGTGTACAATTCAGCAGTGTTAATTACAGTAACAGTGCTATACAACAATCACCACCATTCATCACCCCAAACAGAAACCCGACAACCACCAAACAACTCCCCATTCCTCCCTCCCCCAAACCTGTAACCTGTAATCTGCTTTTTCTCTTTATGAATTTGCTTACTCTAAATATTTCATATAAGTGCAATAATAAAATACCTGTCCTTTTGTGTCTGGCTTATTTCACGCAACAAAATGATTTCAAGGTTCAATCTTTGAGCTTCATTCCTTTTCACAACTGAATAATATTCCATTACATATATATACCAGTTTGTTGCACCATTCGTCTGTTGATGGACATGGGTTGTTTCCACCTTTTGGCTATTATAATGAATGCTACTATTAACACTGGTGTACACGTATCTGTTCAAGTCCCTGTTTTTGCTTTTTTGGAACATAAGCCTAGAAGTGGGATTGCCAGGTCATATGGAATTCCAAATTCAACCTTCTGAGAAAGCCAGACTATTTTCCAGAGGCTACATCGTTTTATATTCCCACCAGCAATGCACAAAGGTTCCAACTTTTATAGATCCTTGCCAACCCTTATTTTCCTTTATTTTTTTTTAATAGCCATCCTTGTGGATGTGACATTGTCTCTTACTTTGTTTTTTTCTTAATAATTTCTTATTTGAGAAGTTGTAGATTTACAGAAAAGTCATGCAGAGATACATACAAAGTTACCATATACCCGCCCCCCTATTAACACCTTGCATTAGTGTGGTAATATTATAATTGTACTATAAACTGTAGTCCATAGACTATATCTTGTACAGTTCCTATGTTTTAAATTTTTTTTAACATAATAGAATATGTACAACTTAAAATTTCCCCTTCAACCACGCTCAAATACACAATTCAGTGGTGTCAATCACATTCACACTGTTAGGTTACATCACCATCGTCCACTACCAAAACCTTTCCATCACCCCAAGCATATATGTTGTACCAGTTAACCATTAATTCCCCACTTCCTAATCCAACAACCAGCCCCAGCCCTGGTAATCTGTATTCTAGTATCTGACTTTATCTGACTCTATTAATTTGCTTTTCCTGATTATTTCATATTGATGAGCTCATACACATCTGTCTTTTGTATCTGCCTTATTTCACTCAATATGTTGTCTTCAAGGTTTATCGATGTTGTCACATGAGCCAGAACTCCATTCCTTTTTAATGCTGAATAATATTCCATTGTATGTATATACCACATTTTGATTATCCATTCATTGGTTGAGGGACTTCTCTTGGCTATTGTGTATCATGCCACTGTGAACATTGGTGTGCAAATATCTGTTCGAGTTCCCGCTTCCAATTCTTTTGGATATATACCTAGAAATGGGATTGCCAGGTCGTATGTAATTATATAGTTAACCATCCGACGAACTCCCAGAATGTTTTCCACAGCCCTGTACCATTTTATATTCCTACCAATATTGAACGTGTGTTCCTGTTTCTTCACATCCTCACCAATACTTGTTATTTATTGTTTTTCAATGGTACCCATCCTAGTCGGTGTGAAATAGTATCTCAGTGTGGTTTTGATGTGCATTTTCCTAGTGGCTAATGATGTTGAGCCTTTTTTCATGTTTATTTGCTATTTGTATATCTTCTTTGAAGAAAATGCCTATCAAGTTTTTTGCTCATTTTAGAAATTGGCTTGTCTTTGTTTTGACAACAGATAGCATTTTGTTTGTTATTTCTGTTATTTTTTCATGGTTTTATAAAGTTATGATCCCACTGCATATGCAATTTCATACTTAATATTTTCCTATTATAAACTTTTTTATTGTAAACTTTTAAAGACATTATTTTAAATGTTAGTGTTTTGTTTCATTGATATAGTAAAAAGACCACAGGCTTTTAGACAGACAGGCTTGGGTTCCAATCCTGCCTCTATGTATAGGTTTATGAACTGGGCTAATGGCTTTATCTCTCTGAGCCCCTTTCTTATCCATGAAGTGGAGATAATATACTCCCTTCCATGGTGTCTGTGAGAGAAATGATATATGAGATACATGAAAGTCATTGCTTAGAACATAGCAGATTATCAAAACTCTTAGTTACCGCTTGCGCTGTTCCCTTATTTCTGGACACTCAGACATTAACTTATTTTTCGCAAAGTTTTTTTTTTTTGATATTTGGGATAATTTCCTTAGTATAGATTCCCAGGTAATTACTTACAAAGGTAATGAAGACTCTTAAAAGGCTCCACAAGCAGATTGCCAAACGGCAAGTGTTTTAAAAGACCTTCACAAGTGTCCATTCCTCCCAGCACTGAGAATCGCACTCTTAAAAAATCTTTTGCTAATTTGATAGGTGAAAATGGTATCTCAACATCTGTAGTTTTTTTTCTTTGATATGTGAGTGACTGAACCTTAGGAAAACCAATGATAAGACTGATACCGCAGGTAGAGTCTATAATTGTGGTTAGTCATAAAAGTGCAAGGATTGAAAGGGGTCAAGTGGTGGCACTAGAACTAAACAAATGGAAATGAATTTTCTGGCTGGCTGAAGCCAAACTGAAACTGAATGAGATCCTCTTTTCAGTGATCTGATTGTTCAGAATTAAGTTCTAACAGGTAAAGGGTTAACTTTCCATAGGACGGAAGAGTAACTTTTTGGGAACATTAATGTATCTGAACTTTTTTTTTGTAGACCTGATATTTTTAAACTTTTTTTTTATTGTGTAGTATTTCAGTAGTCTAAGGTCTTGTGTTTGCGGGATGGTTGTACAGCAGGGAGCAGGGCATGGGGTGGAGCACTCAGTGCGGTGATTTGTTTCAGGGCAGGTATAGGCACAGGTTGGGGATGTTACACTGATGCTGGTGAACGTGGGTGCCCAGTGGCCAGGGAAGATGTGGCTGTGCAGGTGCACCAATCTGGGGGACGTAACCCTGGTGTGCACTGGTCTAAGGCATAGGGCCCTTCATGTGCATGCATAGAGCTGTGTCAGCAGGTCAGCGTTATGCCTCCATGGATTGGGGGCGGATGTGACCCAGCTGCGGAAGTCGCACTTTCTCAGAGCTGGGAAATGAGGCTGAGGGCTGTGTGCATGTGCGGTTCTAGGACTGCTGTGAAGTGCGGTTCCCAGAGCTGAATGACGTGATTAGGGGCCCCTGCACAAGCGTGGGCCTGGGAATGCCCTAAACGGATGGGCTGAGCTCAGGGAGGGTGGAGTGAGGCTGTGCGACACTACAGGCGTGGAGCGGGGGAGGCTAGATATGGAGGTTAGTGCCTGCAACCTTTATGCGCTGGCACCAGCCTTCAGGGAACAGGGAGCGGGAGGTGGTGCTCGGGAGGGGTGCAGGAGAGGTGGGATGGGCTGTACTTGGGATTGGGGGGTGGGGCAAGTATGTGCACTGGGGGCTGGTAGGGTGGGGGCACCTGGAGTGCAGATAATGGAAGTGGGTGACAGGGTTCCGGTGCGTGGGATGTGGGGTGAGTCACCGGTTACAGGGCTATGCTTACTACCTAGGCTGGTGTTCCCGTCGGTGCACCCCACAGGGCTCCGCACTTCCACACCAGGCTCCAGCTTTCTGCCTCTCAGTTCCTCGGCCTCTGCAACCAGCGCTGCCACATGTGGTCCCAAAGGCTCTCCCAGGTCAGCCGCACTCCCAAATCTCCACCTCAGTCGCCCTCCTGTCCCTTCACAGGGCTAATTTCGAGCTACTCTAGTTGGCCATCTTCCCGGAAGTCTCTCAGGCTTAGTTCTTATTTCTAAATATCAGGTTATATATTTAAAACAGTCTCTCAAAATCTAGAAATAATAATCACCACTCCAAACTTAATGTGTCTGCTCTAAAAGTTTATAATCTAGGCCCCCGTTTTCTTATAAGCATTTTCTAAAGGTGACCATACTTTTGTTGTTCTTTTGTTTCTGGCTGATTTTGTCTCACCAAATGTCCCACATGTTCATTCGCATCGTTGCGAATTGTTCCTTTTTGTAGCAGCACAACCTTCATTCATAAATATACGCTACCATTAGCCACTCTACTTCTCCGTCAGGGCATCCTTCAGCCACCTGCATTCATCAGGCGTCATGTAGATGACCCAAAGTCCACAGCCCATCCACATTCTCAATTTTAGATAATTTCATTGTTCCCAAGAGAAAGAAAACCAATAAACACACCCTCGCCAAATAGGAAATCTAAACCTCCTCTAACTCTTGTCCCTCGCTCTATTTTTTACCTCTGCTGTTGTGTTTAAATATAGCTCATAGCATGCAATACCAGTTTTTCCCCTGTACCCTGGACTTAAACACTCTTTATGCAATAATCATCACTAAAGTAATTCTTACGACAACTCATTCACATTTCTAGTGTGAGTCAGTGGGACACGTAGGTCTATACAACCCCTTTCAATCTTGCTCCTCTTCAATATGGTGGTATTACGTCTAGACCCACTAGAGAATCACCACTCCTACCTATTCCCTTACATTGGAGTTCAACCTCATTAGCTAACAGTTCACCTATCTCTAGCTTTTATGTATCTCTAAGTCCCCTATATTCTGTATTATAAGCCTCTGATTATACCTTTATGATGGTCATAGAAGTGGAATCATACAGTATCTATCCTTTTGTGTCTGGCTAACTTCGCTCAGCATTATGTCCTCAAGGCTCAGCCATCTTGTCATGTGCTTCAGGACGTCATTTTGTCTTACTGCTGCATAATATTCAATCGTATGTATATACCACATTTTCTTGATCCACTCGTCTGTTGATGGGCATTTGGTTTGTTTCCATTTTTGGGCAATTGTGAATAATGCTGCTATGAACATTGGTGTGCAAATGTTTGTTTGTGTCACCATTTTCAGCTCTTCTGGGTAAATACCAAGTAGTGCTATTGCTGTGTCATGGGGCAACTCGATATTTAGTTTCCTAAGGAACTGCCAAACTGTCTTCCATAGTGGCTGCACCATATTATACATTCCCACCAGCAGTGCATAAGTGTCCCAGTTTCTCCACATCCTCTCCAACATTTGTAGTTTCCTGTTTGATTAATCGCAGCCATTCTTACGGGTGTGAGGTGGTATCTCATTGTAGTCTTGATCTGCATTTTCCTTATAGCCAATGAAAATGAGCATCCCTTCATGTGCTTTTGAGCCATCGTATTTGCTCTTCAGAAAAATGCGTATTCATATCTTTAGCCCGTTTTATAATTGGGTTGTTCGTTTTTTTGTGGTTGAGTTGTATGATTTCTTTGTATATACAGGAAATCAAACCTTTGTCCGATATGTCATTTCCAAATATTTTCTCCCATGGAGTTGGCTGCTTCTTCATCTTTTTGACAGTCTTTTGAGGTATAGAAGCATTTGATTTTGAGGAGTTCCCATTTATATATTTTTTTCTTTTGTGGCTTGTGCTTTGGGTGTAAAGTTGAGGAAT
Organism: Myrmecophaga tridactyla; assembly: GCA_004026745.1. Taxonomy (NCBI): domain Eukaryota; kingdom Metazoa; phylum Chordata; class Mammalia; order Pilosa; family Myrmecophagidae; genus Myrmecophaga; species Myrmecophaga tridactyla. Next base: position 12,742 of record PVIY010011976.1, on the reverse strand, counting down.
CAACCTTCTATTACTAGGTCTTAAAGATGTTTCCCTACATTTTCTTCTAGAAGCTTTATGGTGCTCGTTCTTTTATTTAGGTGTTTGATCCAGTTTGAGTTAATTTTTGTGTAAGGTGTAATATAGGGGTCCTCTTTCATTCTCTTAGCTATTGATATCCAGTTCTTCCATGCCCAACTATTGAAAAGACTATTGTGTCTCAGTTCAGAGGATTTGGGGGCCTTGTCAAAAATCAGTTAGTGGTGGTAAAATACATAGAACATAAAATTTGCCATTTTAACTACTTTTAAGTGACTAAATATATTTTTAAAAATAAACCATTCCTGGACCATGCATCATCTCTCCCAAATAATAATAATAATAGTAATAATAATAATAATAATAATAATAATAATAATAGGAGCCAGATCTTGTCAGTACCTTGTCAAGCCCTTCCCTGACTCCCCATTTCACTTAGAATAAAACCCAAATTCCCATCTGTGGCACTCCAGCAACTTTATATAAATTGGAAACAGGAGTTCCCTCCAGGAAGATTACCTATAAAAAGGGTCTCCTCTCCTTAGATCTATTACAAAAAGGCAATACCTATGGAGGGTCAAATTTTTCAACAGTACCAGGTTTAAAGGCTGGGTTGCAATTGTCCCATGTTTTCTGTCTAATCACACGCGCTTCGGAGGCTCGGCACGATGGGGCCCTTGCTTTCCCTGCCAGCCTTGCGCCTGCCACTGCTGCCCCCTCTCTGACCAGCTTCCTCTCTAGTCTTTCCTGACTCACCTAGCTCAAGCTGCGTCCCTACCCTGCCGCCACTTTCTAGCACATTACCCTATTTTACTTCCTTCACAGTACTATCCAAAGTTCTCTTTGTTGACCTGTGTATTAACTGTCTCACTAGAATTTGAGTTCCGTGAGAACAGAGGCCTTGTCTATTTTGTTCACTGTTTTACCCTCTAATCCCAGAACAGTGCCAGGCATGCAACAAGCTCTTAATAAATATTTATGAAATAAATGAATTTTAACCATTTGCAGGGTAAAGACCTTCCTTGAATGTTCGTGATGACACGTACAGATTACACACTCATTACGCATGGGGAGAGAACGGGATGTTGGCAACAACTAAATAAGTAAGGGCACTATATTTAATTTCCGTGACTCGTACACATTCATTGTTTCTTGCTTTGAATGGTGCAGCTATTTTCATCCTTTGAGTACTAGGACTAGATAATTTAATTAGGTGGATGCTCCCCATCCACCTCTTAGGGATAGAAAACTGAGACTGATGAGATAGAAGAAAAACAGTCATCTTCCTACTGTTTTATCTGGGACCCAGAGGTTTGGGATCCATTGCTATGCCTGTGTACACACACTGGGTGCCTCCCTTGAGGAGTCTTTGACAGGTCTCTTTCAGTAAGAAAATATATACTTTTGGTTATCATATTTATCCAGTTGGGGGAAGCCAAGTAACCATACAAATGTTCTTTAGGTAACTATACTTCCTTTTTATTGAATGCTGACAACCTAGATAGGAAAACACAATAGCTCCCCAACTTTTTTATTGCATACCCCTCAGTAAAACATTTGGGGCTCATACTCCCAATAAGCATATGTCCCTTTAATAGTGTTTTTTTTTTTAACATTCATGTGCAAGTTTTTATATGAACATAAATTTTCAATAAATTTTCATCTGGGTCCATACCTAAGGGCACAATTGCTAGCCCATGTGGTTAGCCTATGCTTAGCTATATAAGAAACTGCCAAACTGTTTTCCAAAGTGGCTGTACCATTTTCCGTTTCCACTGGCAGTGAATGAGAATTCCTGTTGTTCCACATCTTCTCCAGCATTTGGTGTTGTCAATGTTTTGGATTTTAGCTACTCTAATAGGAGTACAGTGATACCTTGTTTTAGTCTGAAATTCCCTAATGACATATGATAGTGAGCATCTATTCATATGCTTATTTTCCATCTGTTTATCTTCTTTGAGGTTTTTATTTAGATCATTTGCCCCTATTAAAGTTAGATTATTTATTTTTAAATTGTTGAGGGTTAAGAGTTCTTTGTATATTTTGAATACAAGTCCTAATCAGATCTGTGCTTTGCAGATATTTTCTCCTAATCTGTGGCTTGTCTTTTCATTCGCTTAACAGTATCTTTCATAGAGCAGAAGCTTTTAGTTTGTTTTAATTTTGATTTTAATGAAGTCCAACTCACTGATTTCTTCTTTCACAGATTATACCTTATTGTTGTACCTAAAATGTCATTGCCCAACCCAAGGTCACATAGATTTTCTCCTATGTTATCTCCTTGAAGTTTTAGGACTTTGCATTTTACATTTAGATCTATGGTAGGTTGAATTATGTACCCCAGAAAAAACATGTTTTAATCTTAATTTAAATAGGACCTGTGGAAGAAGTTATCTTTAGCAAGCTTGTGGCCAACTGATTCAGGATAGGTCTTAATCCTGTTACTGTGGTCTTATAGAGAAAGCCATGGAGAGAAAGGCACCAAGGAGAAGTAGAAGTTGGAAGTCATAGAACCTTGGTTCAAGAAGGCCAGTGATGTTCAGGGTTTCTCTCTCATCTGGAAGGGCACATGGAGAAGTCACTTGGTGAAGTCTCTCAACTTTCTCTCCTGGCTTCTTGTTTCATGGAGCTCCCCCAAGGGTGTTTTCCTTCTTCATCTCCAAATGTTGCTGGCAGCGTGGGCTCTCGGCCTCCTGACTCTGCTGCTTTGCTGCAGCTTTCTCGTGGCTCTAAAAAGGAATAGCATTTCTTAAAGGATGAAATAAAAAGTAAAAATCTCACATTTTCTTCCTGTACCCAATGGATTCTCCTGTGCACCCCACTTTGGAAACCACTGGGATAGACAGCTGTACCTTACAGCAAGTATTCTTAATATTGAGGCACAATTTACATAGAACACAGCACACTAATCCTAAGTGAAAAAAAGGAGTATTTTTCACATATGTATACAAGCTGTATAATGATCCATGTCAAAATATAGAAGATTCTAGCACCCCAGAAGTCTACCTTGTACCTCTTCCCAGTGCATCCCAACCCCAAAGGTAAACACTATTCTGACCTCGGTGATCACAGGTTAGTTTTGCTTATTTTTCATTGCATTGAAACAAACTCATACAGCAGGTAATCTTTAGAGTCTGAATTTGTTCACACAACGTTGTAAGACTCATCATGTTATTTTACAGAATAGTAGTAGTTCATTCTTTTCCATTGTTTTGAGAATTCTTTTGTATGAATATACCATAGTCAATCTATTCTATTGTTATGGATATTTAGATTGTTGCCAGCCTTGACAATTATGAATAAATCTGCTATGAACATTCTTGCACATGTCTTTTGGTTGACACCATTCAGTTCTGTTGGGTGTACATTCAGGAGTGGAATTGTTTTACTAGCTTCTGTCAACAGTCTTCAAAAATGTTGTACCAATTTACACTCCCACCAGCAATAGGTGAGAGATCCAATTGTTCCACTCTCGACAACACTTGGACTCAGCAGTCCTTTTAATTTTAGTCGTTCTGTATTCTTGACAAAGTGGGAGAGATACACAGGCGATCGTTGTATCCTGTCATCTATTTTGGCTTCCCTCCCTTTTCTTTCCCCACTTGAGATTTTTTTTTTAACTTTTTTTATTGTATAGTATAACATATATACAAAGCAAAGAAATAAAAAAGCAATACTTTTCAAAGCACTCTTCAAAAAGTGGTTACAGGATAGATCCCAGAGTTTGTCATGGGCTACCATATGATCCTCTCATATTTTCCCTTCTAGCTGCTCCAGAATATAGGAGGCTAGAGGGCCTAAATACTTTTTTATCATCATAGTCGGCTTTTTTTCCTTCTTTTTTTGTGAACAATAACATAATACAAAAAAGCTATAAATTTCCAAGCACAGCACCGCAATTAGTTGTAGAACAGATTTCAGGCTTTGACATGGGTTACAATTCCACAATTTGAGGTTTTGCTTCTAGCTGCTCTAAAATACTGGAGACTAAAAGAGATATCAATTTAATGATTCAGCATTCATATCCATTTGTTAAGTCCTATCTTCTATGTGTAATTCCACCATCTCTTTTGATCTTTCCATCCCTCTCTTTAGGGGTGTTTGGGCTATGGCAGTTCTAAATTTTTTATATTGGAAGGGTCTGTCACTAATATGGGGTAGGGAGATGGAACTACCTGATGTTCTGGAGAGGTTGGGCTGGGTTTCAGGACTTATCTGGACCAGGGATCCATCTGGAGGTTGTAGGTTTCTAGCAAGTTACTCTAGTGCCTGGAACCCTTGTGGAATCTTATAAATTGGCCCACGTGTTCTTTAGGATTGGCTGGAATGGTCCTGGTTGGGGGCTGGCAGGTTATGACAGGTAGCAAGGCCTACCTGAAGCATGTGTAAGAGCAACCTCCAGAGTAGCCTATTAACTCTATCTCTCTGCCACCACTTGAGATTTTTGGATGAGTTAAACCCACAGGGGGTCTGTATATCTTAGTGAGCATGGCACCTTGTGTTCTAAATGGGGAATGCACTGTAAGTGTCTGAGTGTTCACTAACAAGCATAAATTGTACTATGAACTTTGCAAAAGATTAGAGAAATATAAAGTTGTTTTTTTTCTTCTGAAACTGCAGATACGCAAAGGCAACCAGAATACAAGGGATGGTGCTTCTAGAAAAATCAAGGCAGAATATTCAAGGAATGTGTTTTTAGAGCAATTTTTCTCTTTTTGAACTCTCCTTCTAATGTCCACAGAACCCGGGATTGGGACCCCTAAACTGACTTTCCCTGGGTAAGTACTACTACAGCTTTGTTTTTAACAGCTTTATTGAGATATAGTTCACATACCATAAAATTCACCTATTCAAAGTGTACAACTCAATGGTTTTTAGTAAATTCACAGATATTGCTCAATCATCACTTATAGTCAATTTTACAACATATTCATCACCTCAAACAGAAACCCTGTTCCCTTTAGCCATCCACGCATCCATCTCTCACCCCAGCCCCACCAAGCAACCACTAATTTATTTTCTATCTCTATAAATTTGCCTGTTTGAACATTTCGTATAAATGGAATCATATAATCCATGGTCCTTTGTGTCTGGTTTCTTTCATTTAGCATAATATTTTCCAGCGTCAACTATGTTGCAGCATGTGTCAGCACTCCATTCCTTTTCATTGCTGAATAACATTCCATTGTGTAGATAGACCACGTTTTGTTCATCTGTTCCCCTGTTGCTGGGTGTGTGTTATTTCTGTCTTTTGGCTGTTGTGAATAATGCTGCTATGAACAGTGATGTACAATATCTGCTTGAGTCCCTATCTTCAATACTTTGGGGTGTAGACTTAGAAGTGGAATTGCTGGATCATGTGGTCATTCCATATTTGAGGAAATGCCAAACTGTTTTCCACAGTGCCTGCACCATTTTACATTCCCACCAGCAGTGCACAAGGGCCTCGGTTTTTCTACATCCTCACCGATACCTTTCCTTTAAAAAAAATTTTTTTTTATTTGTAGCCGTCCTAGCAGGTGTGAAGTGATCTCTCATTGTGGTTTTGATTTGCATTTCCCTAGTGGCTAATGATGTTCTGCATCTTTTCAGGGGCTTAACTTATCCCCTTTTGAAATCTATGGATTCCTTAGCTTTTCTATAGATTCAGCGCAATAATCAAAATGAACTTCAGATTGAATTAATGTGGGCACAATCACAGGAACAGAACAGGCGGCTAGGTTTTGGTTTAAATACCTGAAATACTAAAATCTATAGTCATAAAGGGGGAAAGCACTAAAGAAACACATACTGTTTACTATTTATAATCAGGGATGAAAATAAGTAAATACTTATTGTGATCACTTTTCAAAAACCTATGGTTTCTAAAGTATACTTAGAATGTTCTGTTTCTTGGTCTGGGTGTGTTCAGTTTGTGAAAGTCCATTATGATTTCTGCACTTTTCTGTATGTTAGTTTCCTTCAGTAAAATTTAAATTATAAGGTTATTATTTCTAATAAGCAGATATAGAACTCAACATCATTTAAAGGACTGTATACTTTACCCAAAGGCAGAGGAGGAAGGTTTGTAGTGGGTTGAATAGTATCTCCTTTCAAATTCCTGTCCACCCAGAATGTCAGTATGTGACCTTGTTTGGAAATAGGGTCTTTAGAGATATACTCGGTTAGGATGAAGTCATCCTAGATTAGGGCGAGCCCTAAATCCAGTGAGAATGTCCTTCTAAAAGACAGAAAAGGACACAGAGACACACAGAAGAAAAGGCAATGTGAAAATGGAGACTACAGGGAGAAGACGGCCTTGGGTAAAAACAGAGGCAGCGATGGCAGTGATGCAGCCACAAGCCACAGAACACCTGGGCATGCCAGAAGAGGCCAGGAAGGTCCCCCTCCACCCCTCCACTCCCCCCCACCACACCCCAGAACCCCCAGAGCCTTCAGGGAACGTGGCCCTGCTAACACTTCATTTTAGACTTCTGACCTTCAGAACTGGGAGAGAATAAGTTGCTGTTGTTTTAAGCCACCGAGTTTGTGCTGATTTGTGATGGCAGCCCTGGGAAATGAACACAGAGGTCTTTGGGGGTCAAACATAGGGAAAGAAACTGAATCTTCCCTGGCTGTCGTTGTAGGGATCCAGCAAAGGAGGTAGGTGGGAAGTGCTGGATTGGCATAGCTTGGCCACTGGCTTTTTGGGGGGGTGGGGTACATGGTTTGGGAATTGAACCCGGGTCTTCTGCATGGAAGGCGAGCATTCTACCACTGAACTACCCATGCACCCTTCATTTCACTTTTAAGAGTTGGTCTTTTTCACTCATCGCAATTGTTACCTTTTCTTACCACCACTTAACATTTTCTTTTTACCCTTAAAACCAGCTTCTCTCTTTTCCCACCGGAAACCCAAGAGTAAAAATGAAAATCTGGGAACACTCTATCAGAAATCTAAGCTGAACCAAAAGACTGTAACTGCCTGAGAAAAGGCCACGCACTAATACATTAATTTGCAGAATTCTTAGTTTTACATGCCAAACTTATGAATGGTAGAATTATCTGTCACTCTAGATGTTGTATAGTGTGGCTTGTTAAGATTTATTTAAAAAAAAAAAGAGAGAAAGAGAAAGCAAAGTCCCAGCATGGACATTCATGTCACTTGGTGATGAAAGTTTTCCTAGATATTCTGAGTCTTACAAAAACACTACCACAAGACACATGACATTATAGGGTGGGAAGAAGGGGGATAAATTGTGTAAGTCACTTCTTCTTTTGAGGGAGGAATTATACTATGTGTTATGAGTAATATATCCTCTTAAGACTTAAAAAAAAAAAACCCAAGTCTATATAAAGAACAGTGGAAAAATGAGTTGACAATAATATTATTTTTGGGGTGATCCCATTTCCTCTTCGTTCATTACATTAGCTCTTGAGCTCAAGGTGTATCTAATGCTTTATAAGTCTATTCATATAATTATGCATGTTTATGTAAATGAGAAATTCTCCTAAGTAATGAACTTGGGTCCTAAGTAAATATTATGTTATAAAAAATGTATGGAAGTTAGGCAGGCAAAGGGAGGATGGGAGCAAAAGCCTGAAACAAGAGAGTATGTGCAGGGAATTGAAAGAAATTTATCACCAGATACCAGAGGAGCAGAAAGAGGGGAGCAGAAAAAGTCTGATCATGGAGAGTCTTAAATGACATTTTAACTATTGAAAGCTAGTTAATACAAGAATATAAAAGTGCTAAGGTAGTTACAAAACTATAGGATATAACAGCATTGTTACCGGACAGAGGCATAGGTTCTTTTGCCCAATGCGCTCAAAGGCCAATTCCTGAGACAACAGAGTTTCACAGACGGAAAGAGCTGATTACTTGGTGCATAGTAGGAGAGCAGATGGCCTATTGGCCCAAAATCTGTCTCCCTGAACGGCAGTAATTCTGATAGTTTTATTAGAGAAAAAGATGGGCAGGGTTTAATATAATGAGTATAGTGGCCCCAGATGATATAATCAGAGGTGATTTGATTAGTGAGCATGCGCAGATTAATTACATGCTTAGTCACAAAGCGTGTGTAAGAAAATGGTGGGGAGGTACAGGTGACTTGTAGGTTAAGCTACTGTGCGTGTCAGGCGGGCCCACTTCGGTTAGATCCAGTCTCCCTTATCAAGATAACTTTGGACTTGGGGTGGGTTAGTTCTGGGCTGACCCAAGACCCTTCATTAATAAACATTAGGGGCTGTCTTTAGTGATCATAAGACTCTAAAGTTGAAAAACTGGATAACTGGATACAAATGAAGGTTAGTCTCAAGGTTTTTACAATCACAGGGGCAGAAGACAAATACTATACAATCATTATCAGAGATCAAGGCAGCTGGATTACAAATTAGAGATTTCAGGTATTTCCATCTGTCTACTCCAATATACCAGAAAGCAAAAGGAAACATCCAAATAATGATTCAGTCATCAAAATCATCCCTTAAATCTTGATTTCTCAATTACAGCATCATTCAAAATGGCCAAAAGGTGGAAACAACTTAAATGTCAATAGAATATGATTCAACAATAAAAAGGAATAAAGTTCTGATACATTCTACAACATGGATGAAACGTTAAAACGTTATGATCAGTGAAAGAAGGCACAAAAGGACAGATATTGTATGATTCCACTTATGTAAAATATCTAGAATAAGCATATTTATAGAGACAGAAGAGTAAATCGACATTACCAGGGCCCGGGAGAAGGACTGCTTGATGGGTGATGGAAAGTTTTGGCAGTGGATGGTGGCATACCATTGTGAATATGCTTAATGCCCCTGAATTGGAGACTTAAAAATGGTGAAAATGGCAGACTTTATGTTATATGTTACCATAATAAAATTTTTAAGATTAAAAAATGGATAAGATCAACTGGAAGAACAGTTCTCAAAGCACAGTTATTTACTGCCTTCCTTCACAAGGAAGGAGCAGCTGACTCACAGCCCTGGCAAGTCAGGTCATTTAGACTCAACTTGATGTCCTCATCTCAGCATCCCTCTGAAAGTCAGCAGGATTTTGTGTTTTGTTTCCTTTTATTTTAACACACTTACTCATTGTTTTGGAAATATCTCACATTCCAGGCGATTCAAGACCTCTTGAATAAACAACTCACCTCTTTCTAGACAAGACCCATTGAGCGTATGAATTCCCAGCTGGGTGGAAAAAAAAATACGAAAACAAACCCAATATGTGAAGACAAAGCGGACTGCTATTCCATATCTCTATTAGCAATTCACAGAGTGATGCATCTTAATTCATTTTAATCATGGCTAATTTCCTGCAACCTTTAAGCAAAGGACCTGTTGCCCTTAATCCATCAGCTGTGAAACAGGTTTTTATTGCAGCCAACTTCAGTCGTTTATTTTCATAGTTTACACATTACACAATGACTTAGGACGAAGCGCCAAGAAAAATAGCGAGAGCAAGTCAAATCCAACAGCACTTGCAAGTATTAACTCTTTATATTATGCCTTTCAATGTCTCATCAAAAGCCCACCCAGCAATATCATCCTTTCTCTGGAACCCTTCCATATATAGGTGGAGTAGAGCAGGAACCTATAAAGGGGAGCTATGCCAGGGCTTTCCAGGTCCATGTAAATGGGAGGGGAAGACTTTGGAGAGGGAACCATTTCAATGTCCTCTACTTTCTCTCAACCTCAGCCTAGTGATACAGAAAAGTCAGCCTGGCTTTGAAAAAGGAGATGTTCTCCAGAGAAAGTCAATGATGTAATCAAGGACCCAGGTTCTTGCTCTTCTTTCCACTCTGCCATTCCTTCATGTGCTGGTTTTGTCCTTTGTTTGTATCATCACAATACAAAGGGCTCAGCTGCCCCAGAATTACATTCTCACTATACAGAATGGACATTTCACCCAGAGAAAGCATGACTTTTCTGTAGCATTTGGTCACGCTTCAGTGTTAGATGCCAGAATTCCAAAATCGAGATTCGGCAGGGCTGTGCTCCCTCTGAAGACCTAGGGAAGGATCCTTCCTTGCCTCTCGTAGCTTCTGGCGGTCAACGGCAAACCTCGGTGTTCCTTGGCTTGTAGCTGCATCACTCTAGTCTCTTCCTCCACCTTCACGTGAACTTCTTCCTCTGTGTCTCTGTCTCTCTTCTTATAAGGACACTAGTCACATTGGATTCTGGACCCACCCTACTCCAGTAGAGCCTCATCTTAACTAATCACATCTGCAGAGAAAGACCCTATTTCCAAATAAAGTCACCTTCTGAAGTTCTGTGTAGACATGAATTTGGAGGGACAATATTCAATCCAGTAGAGATGCAAAGTGCTCAAATTCCTGAGTAAAGCAAAACGGGTGTCACTGGTATTGCCAGTGATTCTCTCTTGCCTATAGTACTCAGAGCCGACAAAGCTGTGATTATTTAATATTGGACCTAAAGTGAATCCAGCCTGTTTTGGGAAACATTACAGCCAGCTAAAAATAACAGGGAGTATCAGACCTGTGTTCGTTCTGAGGCTAACACATGCAGGCATATGCACACACACACACACACACGTGCATGTGCATATGTACAATCCTTGCCTACCCCTGAGAATGAACAGTTAGTGAGAATTCTTCACCATTAGCTATCTGCTACAAGCTGAAAGTATTCATTTTCTTCACTTTAGCTATAGCAACACAGTATGGCAGCTTTTCTCTCCAGCGAGAGGCACGAAGTCAGTGACGTGGCCCCTCTAGGTTTTGTTATTCTCATTCCCGTTAGAATAAAGTTAATACCTTTGCCTTGCCTTTTCAGACCCTTGAAGTAAGTTAGGGTAGGATGAAGTAACACTGAGGATGTTTTCAACTGCGAGAAACAGGACACCCAAGTAGCAATGCCTTTAAGTAAAAGGGCATTTATTATCTTGCATAATCAGAAGGCCAGGGATAGAGTCCCCATCATCAAGGACCCCAGATTCTTTTTATGTTTCCACTCAGCCATTCCTTAATGCGCTGGTTTTGTCCTTGATTTGTATCATCACAATACAGAGGGCTCAGCTGCTCTAAAATTACATCCTTACTCAAGAATCTTTTTAAATTATTTTAAAAAATAATAAGGAGGTAAAATTCACATAGGATGAAATTAACAATTTTAGGTGTACAGTTCAATAACATTTAATATATGGTTGTGCAACCATCACCTCTGTCTAGTTCCAAAACACTTCAACATAACAAAAGGAAAATCACCATACCTTTTAAGTAATCACTCCCTGTCTACCCTCTCCCCAGCCCTTGGCAACCACCCATCTGCTTTCTGTCTCTATGGATTATCTATTCTGGACATTTCATATAAATGGAATTCTACAATATGTGGCCCTTTAGCACATATCGGAGCCTCATTCCTTTCACTGGCTGAATATCAATCCATTGAAAGGATATATTGCATTTTCTTTATCCATTCATCCATTGATGGGCATTGGATTGCTTTCACTTTTGGACTATCTACGATGCTGCTGGGGACACATATACATGTTTTTCTGTGGACATATATTTTCAGTTTTCTTGGCCATATACCTAGGAGTGGATTTGCTGGGTCTTAGGGTAATTCTATATTTAACTCTTTGAGGAACCGCCAAACCCAGGTGCCCTTTATAAAAGTGAGGAAACATTCCTAAAGAAAGCCCCTCACATCTTGCTAGAACCCTCCAGTGATGTCCAGACAAGGCAAACAAGACCACCATAGATTGATTAAATGGATCAGGATTTGTTGCCTGCAGCTGAGATGAAAGCCAGCCACTCCTGAGAAGAGAGGTTGGAGGACAGGCCATTGGAAGAGGGACCATTTCAGCAGGCGGAGACAGTGACTCAGAACACATGACAGAGGTAGGCAAGGTCTCTGCCCACTGCCCCCCACCAAGCCATCAGTGCAATCTGTGTTCCCCTTAGCTGTGCCAATGTGTCTGCTAGCACTTTAACCTTTTCCTTGGGGACTGATGTGGCTCTCTTTGTCCATTTCTGTGTTTGTTCTACAAACATTTATGTTAATGAAGAGTCATGCAAAACAGCATGCCAAAGGATCAAGCCTGCAGGAAGCGGAGGCTGTTAGGAAACACCACAGAAAGGTCCCTAAATGATGCAGGGAGTGCTTATCTCTTGCAGACTCACCAGGAAGTGTTAAAAAGAACCATCATTTGTTTAATTATCTTCTATGTTCTGGTTGGTTTTGCCTTTGCCTCTCCCATGGAATTCATTTATCCGTCTACTCAACAAATATTTACTGCCCGCCTACCATGTGTCAGGCACTGTGCAAGGCATTGGGAAATCACGGACAAATTCCTTCCCTCATAGAGCTTACAGTTTAATGTGGGAGACACATGTTAAATAAGGACTTGAACAAATATTTATTTAATTGACATTGTGATATATTCTGTTAAGGAAAAAATTAAAAGCACAGAATACCATGAAGTGTGCAAGAGAGGAAGTATTCTGAGTGGTCCCTCCATGACATATAAGTCTGGCAATAGACAGATGGGACAACTTCAGCAATTAGTTGTAATGTCCTGTGTCATGGTTAGGGACACGTGTCAACTTGGCCAAGTTGTGGTACCTGTTTATCTGATTGGGCAAGCGCTGGTCTGTCTGTTGCAATGAGGACATTTCATAGGATTAGGTCATGATCACGTCAGCTGCATCCACAGCTGATTCCATTTGTAATCAGCCAAAGGGGAGTGTCTTCTGCAATTAGTGATGCTAAATCT
>PVIY010011975.1:0-63519 GCA_004026745.1 Myrmecophaga tridactyla | reverse complement strand
GGATGATGGAGGGAGGGAGAATGGGAGTGCTGGACCCTTCTACTTGAATGTCGTGTGGCTTCAACTCAACCCTTATGAAGCCAAAGCAGACTCTCCCTCCTAATGTCACTGTTTGTCTCTTTATATCCCTAGTCTTGAACCCTTAAGTTTATCTTGCCTGCTGAATCCTACTGATGATTTCTTCAGTGTTTCTCCTGTCACTGCCTTTCTATTCTCAGTGCCACTACTGAAGTCCAACCCCTTATCTCCTCTGTCCTGCTTTGCTGGCTACAGCAGCCTGCAGGCTGCATTTCCCCCTCTCCTGTCTCCTCCACACCATGGCCAGAGAAAGAGATGGCCCAACTGTCCTTTATCCCAGAAGCCCTATTTCTGGGAATTGGTTCTAAGCAAATAATCAGAGATATGCACGTAGACTTTATTCAGAGGTTTTTATCATGGCATTACATTACTTAAAATAACAAAAAAGTGGAACCATCTAAACTTCAGTCCAAAAATATTGGGTGAAATAAATTCTGGTTACTCTAACTGTTAGAACTCTATTAAACAGCTTGAAAAATATTTTTCTCAGAAATGCTTTTGTTATAATATTGGGTATAAAAGCAGGATACAAACTGTATCCACATTGTGGTTCCAATCTGAGTGCCCAGAAAAAACAAAATACAGAGTCAACTAAATTAATAACATGGGTTTTAGTTGGGGTCAAGGGTTACTTTCTTTAAGTTCTTCTTGATGCTTATCTGTATTGTCTGAATTGTCTTCAATGAGCATGCATAATAAATCAGAAACCATAAAGATATCAGCTCATGAATAAATATCTTCGATTTTACAGTTCTTCTCAATACCATCAATAAAAGTTATGCTGTCACTGACAATATGTCACAACCAGTCCAGTCTGTTTTATAGTGAATCTCAAACTGCTGGGCCTGGATCTGACAACCAGCCTCAAGCAGCCTCAGCTCGGCTTCCTCTTGGTCTCTCCTCTTCCATAAATGTTCTCCTTTGGCCAAACTGATTCCTTTATGGTTTCCAAACCAGCCCGGTGCTTCATATCCCTATACCCATATCTCAAGTGGTTCGGTCATGCACACACACACACACACAGCTAAAGCAAATGGGACAAAATATTAACAATCGCTGAATCAAGGTGAAGTTTCTGGATGCTCTTTGTACTATTCTTGCAACTCTTCTGTAGTTGAACTTCTTCAACATAAAGACTTGGGGGAAACAAAGGAGCAGTATAATATAGTATTTAAAGGTATGGGCTATGCTATGAGATTACCTTGGTTCAAATCCCAGTTCTGATACCTATTCAGAACAGTAGTGGCCTTGGGCAAGTTGCTTACTCTCCAAGTCTGAGTTCCTTTGTGTGTCTAGTGTTTACCCAGTGTGAGCTATCTGTGTCAGAGCTACACCCAGGAACCCGCTTCTGAGGCAGGAAGTTCTTCATTGTGCTCTCTACCTCCATAACTGATTCAGCCATGGATCATAACGAAGCAAAGTGCTGTGAATTTGGAGTCTTTTGCCCTTGCCCTTGCCCTTCTGCCCCTAGCCTGGGAGCTCCCAGAGTTCAGTCCATATCTCCAAGTCCTGGTCCATGCCTGGCACAGAGAGGGCAGCCAATGACCGCATGAAACCCCAAATGAGGAAGGGTTCAACTTGTGCTTTAAAGAAAATTCAGGTACAAGTTTGTAATTTTGCTGAGGCAGCTGTTTCTGTTCTCATGGACTTCTTCAAAATCAGGCATTGCCTTGATAAGTTGGCTGTGAATACAGGCACCCTGCAGTTGGCATGGAAATACAATTTAATTTCCAATTACGCCTGATTTTGAGGGTCAAGGGAATTGCCTGCCTCACTGGAAGGATTATTCTGGCCAGACCTACTGTTATGGTTAGTGATGATTCTCCATGAGGTGGACTCTCGAGGAAACTGGGACTTTGATGCTTGAATTGTTCAACAAGGCAGGGACGTGCCTCCTGTGTGCAGGTGACTGCTTTTGTTCGGGAACTGAATTTATGTAGGTAGATTCAAGAAAAGTTCAAAGCAAAGGCAGGCAATTAGTCTTTACTGTGGCAGAAATTTTAAGACAGGGTTCAGGTAGAAATGGACTGAGAGGGAGAGGGAGGCAAGGCAACCCTCAATGATGCTAAGAAGAAAAGGAAGTGGAGAAAGGAGAAAAAGACAGTAACAGAGAACTCTGAGTCATACAGAAAAGAATCTGTATAATTGCTGGAGGGAGACTTGTTTGCTCAAAGAGAGAACAAACATTTATGTTCTTTTATGCAGCAGGCATTGTGCTAAGTGCTTTGCATTCATTATTTCACTGAAACGTTGCAAGCGCACTATAAACTTAAATGATGTTTTACTTATTTTCCAATTGAGGAAACTGGGACTCGTGGAGGTAAAATAAACTGCCCAAGGTCACAGACAGGCCAGATGTGAACTCTCTTTTTTTTGTTCGTTCCCTCCCCTCCCCGTGCTTTCCTTCCTTGCAGGCTCTCTCTCCAAGGACAAATACAAAACTATAAGAATGATGTCATGTGAGCTGAAATTTATCCCCCAAAAATGTAAGAATGAGAAAAAGGTCTTTAAAACACGTTCTTAGAGGAAGTGAAAATAAATGATGGCTGGACCTGCTTTGGGCAGACGGAGGGACAAGCACTGTCTACTTCTCTTTTGGTTTGCACACATCTTCCCCGCAAGTAGCAAGACCTGAGGACCGAGCGTGATGGTCTAGCCACGGTGAAGAGGCTGGCATGAGGTCAGGAGCTCCGCAGATGGCTCTGGCAGCCTCAAATCAAAGAGGTTCTAGCTTGTGGTTAAGGGAATTTCAATTCCAGGGAAAGAAAAGAACCAGCAGAGAGACTTGAGAAACCATGACCAGCAGAATCACAGAAAAATGAGTTAGGTTCCAAGAAGAGGAAAAATGGCCTAGTTTTCATTAGTGATAGAAAAAAGGCTCTCGAGCTACAGGATATATAAATGAGTATGCTGTCAAATCCTAGAAAAACTTGCGTGCATTATTAAACCAATGGTTTGGAGCACTTGCTAAGGAAATCAGGAATTACCAGAATAAGCATGGGGTCCCAGAGAAAGAATCATGTCGAACCACCTTCTCTTACGTTCTGTGTTTTTTGTTTGCTTGTTTGTTTTTTTGTAAAATATAACTTATCTATAAAGCAAAGAGAGAAAAAAGCAATAAGTTCCAAAGCACACTTCAACAAGTAGTTACAGAATACATCCCAGAGTCTGTCATATGCTACCGTTCCACCATCTCAGATTTTTCCTTCTAGCTGCTCCAAAACACTGGAGGCTAGAAGGAATATTAATATAGTGACTCAGGAGTCATACATGTTTGATAAATCCTATTTTCTCTGTTATACCTCCTTCTCCTCTTTTGATCCTTCTCCACATCTGTAGGGATCTTTGGGCAATGCCTATTCTGACTTTTTCTTATTGGGAAGCAGTGTCAACACTGAAGGATGGGAGATGTACTTACTGGTACTCTTGGAGAGGCTGGTCCCTCTGGATTTCAGGATTTACCTGACCAAGGAACCCTCTAGGAATTACTGGTTCTAGGGAAGCAAACCCAGTGCATGAGATCCATATAGAGTCTCAGTTTGAGCCCCCCATGTTCTTAAGAGTCAACAGGAGTGATGTTGGTCAGAGTTCATCAAACCATGACCATCAGCACTATGTAACTGAGGCCTGCATAAAAGTAACCTCCAGAATGCATTCTGCTCTTTAATAGATTTACTCACTCAGGGCATTGTAGTGACAGGAGCATGCCTGGGTTTCTGTCGGGCATTTGAGGGGCTGTGGTGGTCACAGAGTCAGGTAGGCGGTAGCTGACCACATGGCCCCAGCCAGTCTTACCAGGACACACATCAAAACCCTTGCATGGCTTTTTCAAACACCCATCCATGGGCTTCACCATCCATCCAAGGTCTCTTTAGAGGGGCAGTCCAAGTGAATTATTTGAGAGTCTAGCCTTTGAAGGAAGGAATCTAGAGATCTCCAACAGGCTCTCTCAGTTCGTAGCCTTGTGCTGGCCAGCATTTTTCAGTTTTGATACAGAGCCAGAGACCGCTCAGTCATGAGAAAGTAGAGTCTGAAATTATACTGCCAAAGTTTAAATCCCAGCCTGACATTTATACCTTTTGCCCTGGGGCCAGTTAAGTGCTTTCTTGTGCCTCACTTGCCTCATCTTTGAAATGGAGGTGCTAATGTTAACTCAAAACCAGGTCCTTAGGGTCAAATGAGCTGTGTGCATGACGGTTGATCCCAGCTCCTAACATACAGGTGCTCACCACATGTAAACTGTCATTACTATTTGGGATGATAGATTTCTGCACAGGGAATGATTAGCTCAATAGAGTGCAAAAGGGAAGTGGCTCCCACACAACCTGGAGAGTTATTCATAGAAAGAGATGTTGATGCAGATTGTTCCCAAGCAGGAATGTGATTGGGTGGGTGGGTGAGTGGGGGTTCCAGCCCCAGATTAGAAAGTGAGGAGGTACTAGATGATCTTTAAAGCCCTCCCAATGCTCAAAGAATTGAATATGAAAAATCAAATGGGAGTCGAACAGCAGAGTTCCAGGAGCTACACAGCAGGGCTCAGTGCAAAGATCTGACTAGAATGGGCCATAGAAGACTTGTCTTGAAGCTACATCTGCTTAGCCACCCCCTGTTTTTATTTTATGCTTATAGGGCAGGTGGTGGGGCTTGTTGTGAGATGATGGAGATTATGATCATGGAAATTAAAGTCATTCTAAGCCACCCTTGACTCTGCAACTGAGGGAGGGGGAGCCAGCCTTGGAATGAAACACAAACTTTGGTTTGGAAATAGGACAGTCCACACCCCAAATCCTTTAAGGAAATGATGAACACTTACTTGCTTTACGTGAGTGGGGAGGGAGGGTTGAGGAAATCTAGGTAGGTGAGTTCTGCATTTGAGTTGATGCAGAGGAAAAGGAGGAGGAACATTTGCAAGACAAAAAGATAATCCATAAAATAACCCATGCATGGAAGGGGGAACCAGGAGACAGAGGTGACCATGAAAAGGAAAGCCCTCCTCCTGGCCCCCAAAGGACTCTGAAGAAACTTAGGGGAGGGCATCAGGTTTTCACAGGTCCCTGCATGGGAGGGGAAGGAGACCCTGTCTCTGGAGACACTAGACCAGCAATTCTCAAATTTTCTGGCTTCAGAACTCTTTACATTCTTAAATACATTAAGGACTCTGAAAAACCATTGTTTATCTGGGTTATATTTATTAATATTTACCATTTTAGACATTAAAACAATGAACTTTAAACTCTTTAATTTATTTTTAAAAAGTAGAAATAAATAAAAATATGCTAACCAAAATAAGATATTTTGTGATAAATAGCCCTATTTTCCCAAAAAAATATTTATTGAGAAAAGTGGCATGGTGTTACCCGTGTGCCAATCTCTGTAACATCTGGCTTCATAGAAGACATTATGGATTCCCATAGCTGCTTCTTAAGTCAGTCTGTTGTGACAGCACATGTCATATAACCTTTGGAAAATTTCACCAATTTTTCCACTCATGAGAGAATGAGAGTGAAAAAGGCAAATGATATTGGTACTATTATGAAGGTAGTTTTGACCTTGTAGACCTGTGCTTTGAGAACTGCTGTACCTGGCTGTAGTCTCCATGTCTTTCTGAGCTCTGGTGGGTCTTTCTCAGTTTCCTAAATTGGGAAAGACAATGGCCAATAAAGCACAGGATAGTTGCTTCCCAAATATTTCATATAAAAAATTCAAAATCCCCCAAATGCAAGACCGATGTAAAGAATCTTGGATATTTTTATAAACATATTTATAACAATAAATATATTATAATAAAAACTTAAATTTTTATAATAAAAAAATATATTTTTAGGTACCAGCCTGCACTGCTGTTTAGCAAAAGAACAGATGCAGTTTACAATCCCTTCATCCAATGAGTTTTGAAATTAGGGGAAAGTTTTGACGAATTGCTCATTTGAAGGGAGTTGGCATCATTTCAATCCATCACAAAGCTAAAGATTTTTTAATGTTCTGTATTGCACTGTCTTAAATTGGCATGATTCAAGTTCTTCAGTGTGAAGAAGTAAGCCCTTAGTAATAGTGGGTGAAGGAGGAGGGAGTAAGAGTGGCAGGAAGTTGAAAAACTCTCTGAAGGCAGGAGCTCTACCCGGTAGGTCTCTTGACCCCTTCCCAGCAGCTACTCCATACAAGTGAAGGGAAATCTTTGTAAAATCTCTGAGATCGTCAAACACAGAAGAGACCCTCCTTGCTTTCTCCTCCTAGCTGCACATGGAGCAGATTTAGCTGAAGCTCTGTCTGAGGGCTGGGCACTTCTAGGGGGTCCACCAAGGTCCTTTCCACCCCAAATCTGCAGCTTAAGAGTCCCCGGTCTCTGCCATCTCCACCAGGTGAGCTTGAATCCCAGCTCCTTCACTTACCGTATGGATGACCTTGGCCAATCACCTCCTGGGGCCTTAGTTTTTCACAGTAGCTTATGTGGGACTTACCATGTGTCACCCACTGTTCTAGGAACTTTAAAATAATTACATATTTAATCCCAACAGTCCTATGAGGGAGATATGATTGTTAGTTCTCATTTCCCAAGTGAAGAAATGGAGGCACAGAGTGATTAGGTCATTTTCCCAAATTCATGCGGCTAATGAATGGCAGGGTCATGGGGCTGTACTCAGACAGAACAGCTCCAAAGTCCACAGACTTAACCACTATTTTATCTTGCTTTTCTTCATCAGCAAAGTGGGTTCAGTAGTGCCTTATTGATTTTTCATAAGGCGAACTGCTTAGCAAAGTGCCTGATGTGTAATAAATAAGCCTCAATAAATGTCAATTAACGTTATTGGTACTATAATTTTTCCTGGAAGTTCTGAAATTAATTAATTAATTAATTATTATTAACAATAGCTTCCCCTTTGGCCACCTACTATGTGCCAAACCTTCATTTAGCCCTCCCAATACCCAAAAGGAGGAGTCAGAGATGAAAATTACAGCAGTAGAGACTGGGTTCAAACCCAGGGGCTGTACCTTAGAATCACAGCACTGGATGGAACTTCAGCCTAACTCCTTAATCCGTTCAGGATTTCCCTGGCAGTTCCTTGCTAAATAGTTTTATTTACTCTGTATACTCCCGCATGACAGTGGCTCATTCCCTTCGCCAGTGGTTCCCCCAGTGAGCACATGTTAGAATCCCCTGCAGGGCTTGTTTAAACACAGATTGCTGGGCTCCACACAGGGTTTCCGATTTGCTATATTCAGGTGGATCCTGAGAATGTGCATTCTCTACAGATACCCAAGGGATGCTGGTGCTGCTGGTCTAGGGGCTTCGCTTTGAGAACCACTGTTCCAGAAAAAACATCTTGGAGTAATCAAGGAAAAACATCTTGGAGTAGTCAAGGAAGGGTTGATGGCTTCCTCCAGTTTCATCCTTTTCAAACCTGAGACAGATGTCCCAGAAGGATCAGTGCCCAAGTATTTATCAGCAAAGTAAATAACAACTCTTCATCTATGGAATTGCCTTTTCTTCATAAAAGGTTATTAGATTGTGTTTTCCCCAAAGCCTGTCTCAACGTGGAACCCACCCCCCATCCACCCTCACTTCCATCCCACTTTGTAAGGAGAGATCACACTTTCAGACATTTTACAAAATAATATTTATTATTATTTCCCAGATTTAAAACAATCACCATTGAAAATTTAGAAGAGTACTGTGCCCGTTCGAAGCTGTTATGTACCCCAGAAAAGTCATGTCCGTTTTCCTGATCCAATCTTGTGGGGGCAGCCATGTTTCTTGTAATCCTGATTCAATACTGTGGGATGGAAACTTTGACTGGATTGTTTCCACGGAGATGTGACACACCCGGTTGCAGGTATGACCTTTTCATTAGATGGAGGTGTGATTCTGCCCATTCAAGGTGGGTCCTGATTAGTTTATTGGAGTCCTTTAAAACAGGAAACATTTTGGAGAAACATCAGGTGCAGATGTTTAGAAATGCAGAAGCCCCAGGAGATGGAATTGCTGCAGAGCCCACAGAGATGCAGGCATTTGGAGATGCTTGAAGTGCCAACAGAGAGAGCAGATGTCTAGACATGGAAGTTTAGAGACGCAGAGCCCAGCAGACTCTGCATGTGCTTTCCCATGAGACACCAAGCAGTTCAGAACCCAGAGGTATGTCCCAGAGGAGTTAAGTGAAGACCCACAAATAGGAAACCAATGGCATCAGAAGCTGGAAGCAACAGAACAAGGAATGAGGACCAGCAGACGTCAGCCACATGCCTTCCCATGTGACAGACATCAGCCTTTCTTGAGTCAAGGTATCTCTCTCTCGATGCCTTAATGTGAACATTTTTATGACCTTGGAACTGTAAACTTGTAACTTAATAAATTACCTTTTTAAGAGCCATTCTATTTCTGGTATATTGCATTCTGGCCAGTTTAACAAACTAATACATGTACCAAAAATAAAATGGAGAATAAGGAAGAAAATTAAAATTAACCA
Source organism: Myrmecophaga tridactyla (assembly GCA_004026745.1). NCBI lineage: Eukaryota > Metazoa > Chordata > Mammalia > Pilosa > Myrmecophagidae > Myrmecophaga > Myrmecophaga tridactyla. Next base: position 54,979 of record PVIY010011975.1, on the reverse strand, counting down.
CGATTCTACCACCGGAGTGTTTTCACTGTCAATATTTTAATGTATTTTGTTATATTTCCTTACAGCCTTTTGTTATTTACATGCATTTGTTAACTATGACAATAAAATGTATATAGCTATTAGCAATTGGAAAAAAAAAAGCAGTATTCTAAATATGCTCTATAAATGGCAGCCGCCATTGATTTTTGTTATGGAATACAGTGAAGGAACTGAAGTATGCCAAGGACAGAAGAATAACAGGCACAGAGGTGAGACTCATCGTAATTTGTGGGGTGGACAGTGGTGCAGTAGGAACCAGCAATGGAACATGGTAGCCAGCTTGCCTAGTTCTCTACAGCGCTAGGAGCCACTGTGCATTCCAGAGCAGGAAATGACTTAAAGGGATTTTCCCAAAGTCAGCCATTCAGCAGAAAATAGGATGGGTTGGCAAGGGAGAGTGAGAAGGCAAGGGGAGTTGGCAGGGGAGTACAAGGAGGGAGCAGCCCAGGGGGTCACCCAGGCCCCAGTTGGTGGCATGGCTTGGACGTGGCTACTTCTGGGCGGCCAGGATGGAGAGGGACTGGTTGAGCTTCACCATGGCAATGAGGAGGAGGCCACCGGTCAGCAGGAACGTGGGCCAGAAGAGGGAGAAGAGGAGGGCCTGGGGTCCATAGAGGCGCCGGTACAGGACGCTGGTCTCGTTCTCCCGAGACGCCGAGAAGCAATAGAAAACCTGGTGCTCGTGGAACTTGGCTCTGACCTTCTCCACATCAGCGCGGGCTGCCTGGTAGTTGTCCAGGCTACCTGGGATGTAAGAGCACTGCGGAGAAGAAGCAAGAAGAGCACCGTGGTTTGGAAATCCCTGTCTCTTTAGGCCCAGAAGTGAGGGACGGGTACAGAGTAAAGAAAAATGCTGGCTTTGGAGTCAGGGCCCCTAAGTTGGTAGGGGTGGGGCAGGGGAGACCTGAGAATATGCGTTTCTCACAAGTACCTAGGGTAGTCTGGTGCTGCCGATCTGGGGTCGTACTTGGAGAACTACTGTTACGGGAAAATGTCTTGGAATGGTCAAGGTAGAGGTGATGGCTTCCTCCATTTCTGTCCTTTCTAAATCTGAGACAGACTTCTGAGGACAGCTTGGCAGACTGTGCATGAACAGGCCCATGGGCACCATTCACACTGCTCTGTGTGCGTGTGTGTGGCGCCCCCTGGAGGTGTTCAGTGTATAAACTGCACAACTGTCTGCTGTGGCCTTGGCTGGAGTGTTGGCTCTGCTTCCCATTGGCTGTAGAATCTCACCCTTTCTGAGCCCCGATAGCTTTGTCACTTAAATAGGTTAATAGCAATGAGCTTCAAATGTAACTGTGTATGGAGACCAAATGAGTGAAATGGGCTCATAAGGATTGAATTGTGTACCCCAAAAGATGTGTTCAAGCTCTAACTACCAACTTCATGAATGTGATCCTATTTGGAAAAGGATCTTAGAATATGTTATTAGTTAAGAGGAGGACAAGCTGGATTAAGGTGCGTCCTAATCCAGCATGACTGGAGTCCTCCTAAAAGCTGGAAATTTGGACACAGCAAGAGACAGAGAGACACCCAAGTGATGAAGGCAAAGATTGAGCTCGCCAGGGATGGCCAGCAAGCCACTGCCAGGACTTGCCGAAAATTTAGATTTCTAGACTCCAGAACTTTGAGACAATAAGCAGCTGCTGTTTTAAGACACCCAGTCTGTTGTGATCTGTTACCGCAAAGCAAACTAAGCTTGCCCCAGCAAACTGAGACACAGGCCAGGTGGGTTCTGTATTTTGATTTAGGGCACAGAGCTCAGACACTCCATTGCCTACAGGGCCCATGCGGATGACATGAACGAGTGTAGCAGGCGAGGTACTGAGATGACAGGTGCTGAATGACACTTGTCTTGGGGTCAATCAGTGTCAGGGAGCAGTGGGGCCTGGTGAAATGGAGACTGCTTGGTTCATCCAACTGCAGTCCTCCTGGGGTGCAGACAGTCGATGCCAGGCAATCAAGGAACCCAATAACATTCGGACTTCTGACATTTCAAGCAAAGCCAGAAAACCAGATTTTAATGTGAATTCTCACCATTTAAAAATATTGGCAAAAATTCTAATGGAAAACCCCTTGAGGTCTAACCCTCCGCAGCCAGACAATATATGTTGGTAAGCTGGCATTCGGCACTGGGAGCAAAAGGAAAGAGCAAACGTATTTAAAAGAGCTTTGTGTGGACAGAGCAATGACATACATTTAATTCTGACCCTGGTCATTTTTATTAAGACGTTTCCGGCCTGCTCAGATGAGGCCCAGCTGGGTAGTGCAGCAAAGAAAGTGCTAAGTGGAGAGCCCAGTTTTGTCTGGGTTCTGTGCCAAGAGGCCTGAATGTTAGTTATGTGAGTCTCTAGGGAGACGTCCTGCAAGTGTAGCAGCCTGTACCACCTGCAGCAGGACAATCGGTAGGCTGGGGGCAAGTGCAGGCTTCTACTGAATCTAAATCACTCAGGGTGGGTCCAGGAGGTGTTTCCTTCATGCACTGCAGTTTGAGACCATTGCCTTAAATAACTCGTGCCCAAGATCAAAATGTATAAATATGAGACTCAAATAGCAAGGGTTGAGCCAGCTTCTCTTCAGCTCTCAGTTACTCCTGGATTTGAATGAAACCCCCACCTGATCCCCTAAACCTGCCTGCCCTGACATCATTCAGTCCAGCAGCAACATGGTTTTTGATACCCTGGAAAGTGGGGAACTACATCCAGGGTTGGGTGACCACCCAACCAGGGAGAAGCTGAGGCTCGGGAGAAGCTGACTCCTGAAGAATCTTGCATTCAGATTTGTTGGCCGCTTTAAATGTCCTTAGTGGCAGGTGGATCCAGAGTCCTGGGCTGAGTCTCCCAGTGCCTCTGACTTGGTGACCTTGGATGACATAGGAAATTGAGTAAAAGTTTGTCTATGGAAACAGGCAGATCTTGGCTCAACCACCATGTCCAAGTTGTGTGACCCTGGCAAGTGCCACAACCTCTTGGGGCATTGTAAAAGAATGAGCCCATCTGTTTTGTTGTGGGGATTAAATGAGATGATACATGTAATGTGATTAGCACAGAGCCGAGCATAAGGTAAATGCCTAATAAATGGAAGATGCTATTAGTATTCATGATAATATTAATGTTGATTTATCTATGAAAAAACAGCTCCTTCTTCCCCCTCTTAGAGTGGGACCTATGGATAAACTCTGCAGAGGGGACATGTGCCCACTCGTGCTTAGACTTACTTTGGGGCCTTTATGCTGGGCCTATTTAGCAAGACACTGGGCAGGAATTTGCTCTGTAGAGCTGACCCCAGTGGCCTGGAGCTTGTTTGCATCCTCTAGCCTTGGCTCCACCTAATGCTGTTTTTTCTGAATGAACTGAAATGGCCCAGCCTCTCCTCCAAGCTTGTGGTTTCACTATCCTCAGCAGAGAACATAGCAAGGACTTAGAGCTCCCATAGACTAAGATTCATGGGCAACATGAGAACACACAGCAGCCCCTTCCTCAGAGTAAGGAGTGGCGGGAGGGAGACAGCCTCGCCTGGCCTTTCACATATGATTCCAGAGGACACACAGCTGTCTGGAGCATATCTCCCTGTACACCTGGGTGGAATGGAGGTGGAAGGAACAGCTGGTACTCCAACCCAGCTGCTTGGCAAAAACATAGTGGGCACTTCTCATCAGAAGGGCAACCAGCCATTAGTACGAGTTCTGGAAACACCTGGGTACTGTGGAATGGATGAGTGGACAGCCTGTGGTTGCCAATGCTGCCCTCTCAGAGCCAGCCAAAGCCTTGGCTCACATGCTACTGGTATCTCATGCAGGGGAAGACCTGGTCTCTTGCTCCTCCTGGACTGGCAGCCTCAAGGTCAGGGAGGCAGCCTGATCTCTGGCCTGCACCCCAAATGCCATCACCGGTTATCACCTCTGCTTGTCTTGAAACTTTATTAGTTGTTCCTTGGGATAAGCCAGGGGCCACTGAATGCTAACGAAGAGGTGGGGTTCATGAGTCAGAGCTAATTCAGGTGGGTTCTGAAGCTGTATCTTCATCTGAGGGATGGGGAGGTTGTATCACGCTAGTCATGACAGAAAAGGTCCCCAAACTACCTTGGGCTGCCCTGACCTGCTTCTACCTGCCACCCCCACTCACAGTCAATGACCCCTCCATCTTCCCAGCTATCCTGCCCCTTCCGATCTCATCAGCCACCAACTGATGACTCTCAGCATCCACCCATTTCATTCCCATCCCATCTGTCCCGGCGCTGGCTGTGGCCTAGATTCTCTGCCCAGTAACTGAACCCAAACATTGCTGCCAGCTCCTCCTTCCTATCACCACTCTTACCATGCACCCAGGACCCTGAACTCTTTAAAGACTCCCAGTTACTTACAACAGTAACATCCAACCTTAGCATCACCCAGTATGAGTTTCCAAATTACTATGCTGATGCTATGGTCTACATTGAACAAGAAGACATCACCAGTACCTCAGCAATACCAAGGGTAAATAATTGAGGGGGGAAGGACAAAAGTTAAGGAGAGCATTGGATTTTCTGTTTGGTCAGGGTGTATTTATGAGTTACTTTTCTTTTGGAGCAGTGAAAATTATTTAAAATTGAGAGTGTTGATGATTGTACAACTAAGCGAGGATAACATGAGACATGAATTGTTGACTTTGAACATTATCCATGATGCCCAATGGATGCAGGTGGCTAAGGGACACATTGAGAAGTAGAAAGGTGAACTGTGGTGTATACATATGATGGAATATTGTGCGGCTACAGAAAGGAACAAAGTCATGAGGTATGCAACAAGGTGAATGAAACTTGGGAACATTATGTGGTGCAAAATAAGCCAGAAACAAAAGAACAAATATTGTGTGGTCTCATTTAGAAAATACCTGTAAGAAAATTGGCACTTAAATGTAAACTTTTATAGCAGTCACATTTAGTCCTGAGCTATAAATGCTATTTCTAGATTTTGAGTTGCTGTGATATATATATATATGTATATATTTTTTAGTTTATGTATTTTATAAATGCTGTGATATATATATATATATAAAACCTGGTATCTCCCTGGAACTTTAGCTACCTGTATGACCCCTAAGACTCAGAGTTGGTATTCTGCAGCTCTGAAAGTCGGCATTGCTACCTAAACCAACTGTTAAGGAAACTGAAAAAGAGATCAGACTTCAATTAGAGATAAGAACAAAGTCAGTCAGGTCAGGACTAAGGTAAATCAGAATACAAGAGTAAGGAGGTCATTGTCAGTATTTTAGAACCTCACTTACTCAACGAGACCAAAAGAAGAGAGTTTATTTTGTCCAAAATCTAAATTTTCTGTGGCACACAATCTAACTCAACGTGTCTGGATAGCTCATTTAAACAGCCCAAACACATGGAGCCCAGAATGGGAACGAGGGATTGTAATTCTGTATAGCTTAATGTGATACCCGGATTCATCCCAGAGTACGCTGGGCAGATAATTTTAAAGTATTGGCAAAGTCCCTTGAGGGACTGGAGAAAAATATGGAACTATTTAACTTTTCTACCTGGGAAACCCCTGACTGTCTCTAATATTAGGGACTCCCAAGTAACTAAGGGTTACTTCCAGAAAGCCTCTTTTGTTGCTCAGAAGCTACCTCTCTCTCTCTAAGCCCAGCTCCGCAAGGAAAATTATAGCCCTCCCCCCTAGGTGGGACATGACATCCAGGGGTTAAAGTCTCCCTGGCGACATGGGACATGACCCCCAGAGATGAGTCCAGCCCTGGCACTGTGGGATCAACAATCCCTGCCTGACCAAAAGGGGGAGAAAATGTAACAAATAAGATATCAGTGGCTAAGAGAGTTCAAATAGAGTCAAAAGGCTATTCTGGAGGCTACTCTTACCAAGCTTCAGCTAGATATTGCTGATTACCACAATTTGCCAAACCCCAATGAAAACCATTCCTGTCAACCCTAAAGAACACCTAGGGCTCTATCTGAGAGCCTACAAAAGTTTCATTCACTAAGATTACTTTACAGAAACCTACAACCTTCAGATGGATTCCTAGGCCAGATAAGTCCTGAAACCCAGAGAGGCCAGCCTCTCCAGAACATCAACTAGTTCCATCCCCCTATCCCATATTATTGATACCCTTTTCCAACATGAAATGATTAGAATGGGCATATTCCAAATACCTTTAAACATTAGAAAAAGGATCAAAGGAGAAGGAGTTATAGCAGAGAAGTTAGGAATTAACAAATGAGTATGACTGCTGAATCATTATATTGATATTTCTTTTAGTCTCCAGTGTCTTGGAGCAGCTAGAAGGAAAAACCTGAAATTGTGGAATTTTAACCCATAAAAAACTCTGAAATCTGTTCTATAAGTATTTGTTACAATGTATTTCAAAATTTATTGGGGTTTTTTGTATATATGCTATATTTCACGACAAAAACTATGCTGAACCTCATTCCACAGAGATTCTGCTTCAGTTGGTCTGGTAGTGGGACCCTGTTTTTGTCTTCTAAGTCCCCCCAGGGAATGGAATGCTCAGCCAGGGTTGAGAGCCCCTAGGTTACAGTATCACATTTTAATCCCATGGCTTGGTGGTCAGGGTCCTCTGGGAACAGGACTTGGTCCACCTTTGCCTGTTGCACTTCACTATATGTCATTTACATCTGAAGGGGCCGGTCTTCAGACACCTCTTCACCCAGCACTTCCCTCTACCACTCCTTTTCAATGTCCTCCCGTCATTAGAAATGCCCCCCTCCACATTTCTGTGTCCAGTACTTGCCTGATTTTAAAAACCTGACCCAAATGCCTTTCTGATCCCCTCCATCTCACCTCACTGTGGACTGGAAAACATCACTCCTTCCTTGTCAGCCCCCCATTTCCTTCTCTGTTCCTGTCTGTGGCCCTGGTCACTCCCTACTAGGAGTTATTTCATGGATGAGTTCTCTCCTCTGGGGTCCATGTCTAATTAGTTTTTGTAGGCTTCTACAGCCCTGAACATGCTTGACATCAGTTAGTTGGTGCATGGATGGATGGACGGATGGATGGATGAATATGAGCCAACTTATATTTCTTTCAGGAAGGGCTACAGCGCTGGATTTGGGGGGGAGGGGAGGGTGGAATGTTGGGGAACAGTGGTGGGAAATTCTCTCAAGTGTGTGCCCTCAGAAATTGTTCCAGTCCTGGTCCCCTGGTTCCCCTGAGAGTCACAGAGGTTCCACCCTGTGGCTCTGTGGCTCACAGCCTGCCCTCTCATTTGATTCAGTTTGCAGAATGGAAATAACACTGCTTCCTTTTGAGCACCTACTATCTACCAGGCATCAAGCTTGGCATAATATATTGCATTTATTATGTACAGCCTTTCTGATTTTATAACAGCCCTTCCAGGTGCAACTGTAAGAGCCCCATTTCACAAAGGTGGAAACTGAGGCTTGGAGGGCTTACATGGCCCGCCCCAGGTCACACTGCCTGTTGGTGGCAGAGCAGGGATTCAAACCCAGGACTGTCTGGCTCCAATCCAGAAGAACTAGGTCCTGCTCCACCCCGGGCCAGCTTTGAGGGCTTGGTCCAGAGGATTGAACTTTCTCAGCTTCCGCAATCCAGAGTGGGGTTAGGGACCCAGTGAGGGACAGGCTCCCCGACCTGTGAGAAATAAGGAGGTGTGTCCATCCCCCCCACCCCATGCAGTACCTGCTGGTTCTGGTCCCGAGTGTCCTCCGTATGGTACAGCACGGCCCACCTGCCCACAGCCGACACGTTGACCCACAGGCATGGGAACTGGGGTACCTTCTTGCCCTCCAGCTCCTCCTGGTTCCTGATGTTGGTCTCAATCAGGCGGCATGTAGCTTCCTGTGTCCACACGCTGGGGAGACCACACACACACACACTCAGAACCATGTGACACCCAGAGCACCCCAGTGATCCCCTGACCCCCTAGGAGGCATCAGGGAGACCCAGAGCGGGCACCCTCCTCATGCCCCAAGCATCCAGTACCAAAAGGACCTTGACCCCAGGGTCCCTGGACACGGGTGGGGAGGGAAGCAGAATTGACACATCAGAGCTGGTGGGAGCCTCAGGTCATCATTTCCAGGGGTGTTTATTAACCCTCGCTGCTCATCCAAGACTCCAGGGAGAATTTCAAGATATTCCTGTGCCCAAGCCACACCCCAGACCAAACTGAATCAGAACCTCTAAGGTGGGGCCCTGGTATTATTTTAAAAGTTGCTCCAGTGATTCTAATGAGCCAATAGGACTCAGACCCCCTTATCCACATCATGTTTGACTTATAGAAGGGAAAGAGAAGCTCAGAAAGGTCAAGTGACTTTCCCAAGGCCACACAGGACCTGAAGCCAGGTCTACAAGGCTTCAAAATCTGGGCTTTCCCTCCCCAAAAGGGTATATGTAGGAGGGGCTCGATGTGTTCAGGGGTGAGGGTGGAGATGATGTGTTGGAGACACCTGGTGCTCTGGACAGGGCCTGGCTTGGGAAGAATCTAGTATGGGATTGCTCCAGTGTTATGAAAAGTGAGTAGGAACAGACCCAGGAGGGGCTCATGGGCTCATCAATGCACAGCGGCTCAGTTGTGACTTATCATCCATCTGTCACGCAGAGACCCATTGCCAGACTGAGCAGCAAAGAGCAGCCGGCGCGTGCCCCGAGGCAGGGATCCGAGACTTGTCCTAAGGAAGGGCTGAGGGAGCCAAATGTATTTGTCCCAGAGAAGAGAATGCAGAACAAGAACTTTGCAGCTTTTCTTTAAAAGCTTAAACAATTGATGTGCCAGAAAGGGCATCAGGCGCTCACTGAGAAACCTGATCCCAGGTTCTGGGGAAACAGATTTGGGCTCAGTGTAAGCACTTCTTACTTATCAGAAAAGCCCCAAAGTGAAGTAGGGTGTATATAGTGAGGTAGTGAGCTCTCTGTCACTTGAGATTTGAGGCTGGAAGCCCCCACTGAGTGGGATGCTTCAGAGGGGATTCGAACAAAGAGGAGAGAGGGAACTGTTCAGATGAGCTATAAAATTCTGAGTCTTTGATTCCTCCTGGGATCAAACTTTCACACCGGAGCTTTGGTTCTGATCCTTTGCAGTCTCTGTGAGAAGCATCCTGCCTCTGCTATCCCCGGACCCGGAACCCCAGATCAGCGGGGCTCAGTCCCTGCACTTCCACCCTTGAACCTAAGAATAAGGATTGTCTGGACCTTCTTGGCTGATATGAAGGTCAAGGGGAAGAGTAGGTAAAAGGCTGGGGTGCATCGCAGACCCCAGACCCTAAGAGGGGAGCCTGGGGGTGAGGGGCTGGGCTAGGAGGGGTCGTACCTTTTCTGGTAGAGGGGCAGCACGGTGGTGCCCAGGATGTAGTAGGTGATGGCGGCACACACCACCATGGCCACACCCAGGCAGAGGGCTCGGGTCTCTCCCCGCTTCTGGGCCATCACCAGCTTTTTCCCCATATCCACAGGGGACAGTGGTCATGTCTAGGGCCACAGAGGCAAACAGAAGTGAGATCAGCCCATGTGGCAGGGAAGGAAGGATGACAGGTGAGTGGGGGGGTGCTCAATGCCAACCACATCACCCCATTTTGATTCAGTTGAGCTTGGCTGGCACAAGTCCAGTGAAGCCTCCCAAGAACTTTGAGAGGCGTGGGTTACCAGCTCCCTTCTACAGATGGGGGATCCATGGAGGTAAAGGGACTTGCCCCAGGTGAAACAGAATGCAGTAGGTAAATCATGACCCCCATCCCCATGCCAAGATGAATGCATCGTAATCCTTGAAACTAGGCTGGCAAAGACTTTGCAGGTGTGATTCAATTAAGGATCTTATGATGGGGAGATGTCCCGGATGATCTGAAAGGGCCCTACCTGCAATCGCAAGTGTCCAGGTGAGAGAGAGGGAGAGAGAGGTTACACACAGAGAGGAGGGAGGAAAAAGAGGTGTGCATGGAGCAGAGATTGGAGTGATGCAGCCATGAGCTGGGGAATGCCCCCAGCCACCAGAAGCTGGAGAAGGCAGGAAGGACATATTCTCCCCTAGAGCCTCCAGGGTGAGAGAGCTCCTGCTGACTCCTTGATTTCAGCCTAGATGATGCTGAAGTTTGGCTTCCAGAACTGAGAGAGAGAGGAGATTTCTGGTGTTTTGAGAACAAGTAGGTGGTCATAGGTTAACACAGCCACATGGAATAAACACAATGAGGAAGCAGCAGAGGTGGAATAGCTCTGCATTTTCTAGCAGGACACATCTCACAGAGGAAATTGGAAGGTTTCATAGTTCTCCCGAAAGAGTCCCATGGGCTGGCATTGGGGGAGGATGCAGGGATGCTGGTCCTCCAGAAGGCAGCCACAGGTATTGCAGGAGGAGTCCTGGAGTCACGGCCTCTGTAAGGGGAGTGTGCTGGTTCAAAAGTGGGGTGCATTCCAGAAAAGCCATGTTCCTTTAATCCCGATTCAATATTGTAGTGTGGAAACCTTTGATTAGATTGCTTCCATGGAGAAGCGACACAAATGGAGACGTGCGGGTGTGGCCTTTGGATTAGATGGAGCTGTGACTCTGCCCATTTAAAGTGGGTCTTAATTAGTTTATTGGAGTCCTTTCATTTTGGAAGAAACACAGTTACTTCAGAGCCAACAGAGATGCAGGCATTTGGAGATGCTTGGAGTGCCGACAGAGAGAGCAGAAGCCTAGATTTGGAGGTTTGGAGATGCAGAGCCCAGCAGGTACTGCCAAGTGCCTTCCCCTGAGATGCTAAGCAAGCCAGAAGGCAGAGTTTTGTCCTGGAGGAGTGAAGTGAAGGCCCACAGATGCTTAGAGAAGAAACCACTGGCATCAGAAACTGGGAGCAATGGAACTGGAAACAAGGACACCAGCCATGTGCCTTCCAGCCATGTGCCTTCCCATGTGACAGATATCAGCTTTTCTTGAGTCAAGGTATCTCTCTGGATGACTTAGTTTGAGCATTTTTATGGCCTAAGAACTGTAAATTTATAACTTAATACATTTCATTTTTAAAGGCTATTTATGGTATTTTCAGCAGCATTAGTGAACCCAAACAGGGAGACTCCCTCTTTCAAGTGAGGGAAGAAGGCATTATGGCAGCCTCAGACTATACCCATATTTCAAGGCTCGAAACCATTTCTAGGCCAAAGCAGAATGGGAGAAAGTAGCTGACAGCTTTCCTTCTTTCCTCCTTTTTCCAAAAGCCCCTCCTTTTTCTCCAGGGATCTACTCCACCCTAAAGCGAGCAGAGAATCTTGCCCACCCCTGCTAGACTCACTGGACTCTCTGCCTCCCAAAAATCTGACAAAGTATCCTTAAGAAGCAGCCCATCAAATTGTGCTACCTAGAGTCACAAAGCTGCCAGCTCCTGGTCCTTGCAAAGATTGCCCCTTGGTTCTGTTAGCTGCCCCGTAGCCTTCTGCTACATCTCTTTGTGGTTCTCCTGCTATTGCTGTTGCTTGTTTAGGTAAATAAGAGACCATTTCTAACTCAAAGCAGAAGGGCCACAGGGATCCCTTCCCTGGACCCCTCTGTTTTAGGGGAAGTTTTAGCCAGGTATCAGAGAGGATTTTCTTCTGCCTGTCAGATCCCTAAAATATTAATTTTCTTTTACATTCCTGAGTGTCCAGGATTCAAACATTAGTCCAAAGACATTTTCAGCCAAGTCCTTTATTTTCTCCTTAAGTTTCTCTCCTAACCAATGGACTGTTTTGAGTTCCCAATCTGAGACCCCCAGCCCCTTCTCCCCTACTCCCGCCATCCTCACTGCCCTCTATTCTGTCCTAAGGAGGAAGGCCACAGCCTGGCACCCGGCACACCTCCCCACTGAGGCAGCCCACTTCCTCTCTTCTCTGCAAGATGATTGGCAGCAAAGACATCCAATGACAACTTTTCCTCCCTCATTGGAGATACTGGTTCCCCTAAGGTTTTTTTTTTTTTTAATTTTGCATATGGGCAGGAGGCACCCGGGATCGAACTCCAGACCTCCAGCACGGCAGGTCAGAGCTCTGCCGGCTGACCCACGGCAGCCGCCCTCCCCTAAGGTTTTAACAGAGACATTGCGAAGTAGCAAGTGAGCAAAATTTTCTCCTGATGAGGAGCAATGTTCTGATCAATTCCTTCCTATTTTCTTCCTTCCACTTTAGTATGTGTAGGAACAGGACAGCACACACCATAGTTTACCTGTTGCCTGTTTGATAAGCCCACAACGACACCATTACTTCCCTGGAAAAGCTGCGAAGCACTTATTGGAGAGCTTCCCGGAGGCACGACTCCCACCTTCCTGGCTAACCAGCTCCCACCTCCCGGGGGGCCCCTGCCCCCTCCAGCTGCTCAGCTTCTCCCAATCCTCAAGGCACTCCTGAGGCTGCTGAAGGCAGGAAGCCTGGTTTTACCAGGCCTGGGAGCTCAGAAGGAAGGGAAAGGAGAGGCTTTGCTGTCACAGGGACGTCTGGAAGCTGTGGCTTGTTCATATCCCACTTCTCGTACTGCCCTGGTGGAATACTGTGTACACGGAGTGAGTGGGTTTGTAGAGTCATGTCAAATCAAAGACCATGCCAAGGGTTCTATTTAGATGGGATTGACTGGAAGGTGGGATTCACACCCATAGTGAGAAACTTCTGTCAGGAGGGAGGATGGGAACTGTTGATCGTCCCTGAGATTTGGACAGGAAGAAATGGTTTTCAGCTGTAACAGGAAGGATTTCAGTTAGATTCCTAGAAGAACTTCCTAGTTTTGGAATCTCTTCTCATTTAGAAAAGTCCCTGGAGATTTGGGATGCATTCAGGAAAAATGGGTCAGAGTGAAAGAAGCAGGATTTTGGAGGGTCTTGTGTGAACCGAAATTTGGGTAGACGTCATTTTCCCTAGAAAGACAGAGAATAGAATGCAGTGTTTAAAGGCTTAGCAGTGGGGTGGGAGGTGAGGTCACTGAGCATGAATCAAACCCTGGCTTTGCCTCTTAGCAACCTCGTAACTGCAAAACCGAAGACAATCGTCCCAGCTTCAGAGAGTTGTAATGGAGGTCCAAGGGTATAGCAAATGTACTGAACTTAGCAAGCACAGTGCCTGGTCCAGCATAAGCCCTTGATAGATACAAGCTATTATTATTAACAAAGGAAGCCCTGAAGGTTTGGAGCAGAAGTTGGGAGCTTTCTTACTGAACCCTTTTTTTTTTTTTTCGGTTTCATCCCTCCGCTTATGACAAGTGCCAGGTCTGACCAGATCTCCGGGCTGCAAGAACCTTGGGGCCAGAGCACTGAGCTACCAAAGTGATCCTGGCATCCCACCCTCCCCCTTCCACCAGACCCCCGGGCCCAGTCACCAGCAGCGCTAATTCCCAGTGACAGCAACATCTCCCCCGTTGTAAGCCAGAATCCTCAGGGACTGTCTGAGAGGAAGGGAGTTTCCATAGCCTGCCCCTCCCTGCCCCAACTGCTGCTGCTTTCCCCGCAGATCTCTCCTCCAGACCCCATCCTTGGAGACGCCACTTCCCAAGGGCTCTGGGACACGGTACTTACAATCTGTGAGTCTCCAGCTGGCAGATGGTTTCTTTTCTCCCTGGCCCCCAGCCCCCGCCCCAAAAGAGGCCGCCAGAGCTCCAGCAGGAAGCCTGGCCTCCCCAGCCGTCTCCAGGGAAGCTGCTTTTGGCCCCCATCTGGGGTGAGTCTCCATGCCCAAACATGGTCAAGTATAAGCACACAGCCCCAGGACACAAACTCTGGAGAGCAGGTACTGGCAGAGGAACGGAGGAACGCCAGCTGCTTCCCTGGGCCCTGCACCTGCATTTCCCAGAGTCTGTTGGGAAACAGATCGCAAACAACAACAGACAGCTAAAGTGAGAAGCTGAGAAGACCGTCGTGGGATATTTGGAAACATTCCTTTTTCGCTCGATCTCTCTGAGCTGGCAGAGAAGCCAGGAATGGGAAACGATTTTCCTTTAGTTGTTGTGAGGGAAGGAGGAGGAGTTGAAGTGTAGGGGTTGGGCTTTTCAGTCACAAGAAATGGGAGGGTTGTTGGCATATCCATGATCCTGCCTTTGCCACGTAAATGCTGTGTGACCCTGAGCAAGTCACAGCACCTCTCTGATCCCCAGTTACTTCATCTGTGCTATTGGCATTTTAAAAAGTTTACGTTGGGAGTCTAGTGATGAGAGGGTGGGGGTCTGAAGCAGGGGAAGAGTATTCACCTTTCAAGGACTATCTGAGGTGAAGCTCGGAGCAACTAGAGCTCTGGAGCTGCTTCCAGGCAAAAAGGAGCAGGGTGAGCCTGCTCTGGCAGAGGTGCCCCTGGAGATTGTCAAAGTATGGTTTGGGTTCATGAACAGAGATTTGTTACTATGAATAAGATAAGAGGGGCATCAGCATTTGTGAGTATAAACATGCTTCTCTATTTCCTTCTGTTTCCTTTCTATAAAGTTGTTGGAAGGATTTTTAAAAAACAGCAACAAAAACCAAACCCCATTTCCTGGGCCTCTCCTAGGGATCAGGCGTGATGCTGGAGGTTAGCAGCTCTCTAAACGCTCATTTTACACACTGGTGTGATGGAGACACCGAAACCACAGCTCGGAGATCTGAAGTACAAGCCAACGTGACTTGGATACTCTGGTCCAAGGCGACTCTGCTCGAAGGGTCCCAGCCGGATTCCACGCCAGCCCTTGTACATTGCAAAGCCTGGGCTATCTCTGCTGACCATGATACTCCCCCGAGACGTCCAAGCTTCTGTTACATAGTCACACTGGCCACTGGAAACTGGAGGACAGCTGAGTGCCCCCAACCCTTCGGGGAAGCAGACACAGCCCACACACCTCCTGCCCCACCATTCGATGAGCAACGCCACCTCCCTCTCTCCTGCTTGGCTGTTGGGTGGCAGCAGCCATGAAAGGAGAGCCAAAGCTGAGGTCTCCGTGACACACTCTCCAGTGATTAGTTTCCTCCCACTTCCCCAGTCCTAACTGAATCACATTAATAGGAGAGTAAATGGTCTGTTTAATGGGCATCAGAGCAAAAGTGGATCTCCTAAGGCCAGCCCTAGACCTTGCAGGCTGTATGGCAATGGGGGACGCGAAGACCTGGAATTAACAGGGGGTGTCAGCGGGCTCTGCCTTCCCCGATACAGTGGTTTTCCAAGGACAGTCCTCGGTCCATTCAGGGGCCAGATGAATCCTCCTGGGGCCAATGAACAAATCCAAAAATGCTAGTCCTTCCTCCTCTTCCCCCGAGGGAGAGACACACAGTGCCACAGACTGCCGTTCTTAAGCACGACGGAGGGCTACTTGCTCGTCATGGAATGAATGAGTTAAGGGTTATGCCATTTGGAATTTATAAACAAATGTTAGCATCTTCCCAAAATTCTTTCTCCTCTTTGTGGAGAGAAGGGAAGGGAGACTGCGGGTCCTTCTGGAATGCACAAGTGAGCCATGGCCAAAACACTTACCACGGCTTGCTCTGGAGGGGTGAAAACCCGGATCCCTGTTGGCTGTGGAATTCTGCGTTGTAGGTGACAGTGGGTGAGGGACAAGGCAACGGTGATGTTGCAATAATCAATACTGATGCTACAGTAATGAATATTGATGCTTTGCATTAGTACGATGTGTTGGAGATCATGGTATGCCTTGCCCAACTTCAGCTTTCCAACAAGCTCATGGGTGATTGGCTCAAAATCAGTAGGCGCACAACCCAGTGAGAAATTTTCCCACCCATTTTAGAGAGGGAATAACTGAGGTTCAGAGAGGTTAAGTAATTTGTCCAAGACAAATTATTTTACCTCTCCAAGCCTCTGTTTGTCCATGTCTAAAATGGAGATACTTACACCAGATCCTCAGTATCGTTTTGAGGAACAAGAGATATCACCTGAGCTACTTGCCACAGAGTGTGGCTGGCTGTTTTCCAAAGATGGCAGCACCAACCTGCAGCCCATCGCAACTGCTCTTCTTACCCTGTGATGTGAGCCTGCTACCGTGCGGGGGGAGGGCCTTCAGCCTGAGAAGAGCGTCATAACCACATCACCAAAAGAACGTGGCAGAAGTGATGCTGTGTGACTTCCAAACAGTGGCACAGCTTTCCAGAGTCCCCCTGCCCCCTTCTGTCTCAGGACGCTGCCCTTGAAACCAGCCATCCTTGCTGTGAGCAAGTCACACGTAGGAGTTCCAGCTGAAGGGAGCAGCTCGGGTCCCAGCCAGCAGCCAGCACCGACTGCTGAGGCATGAGAGCGAAGGAGCCTTCAGATCAAGTCCAGTCCCCAGCCACCTAGATGTCCAGCTGAGGTTTCAGACACCGTGGAACAGAGACAAGCTGTCCCCCCACCATGCCTTTTCCCAATTCCGAAGTCACGAGATCCATGAGCATAAGAAACGGTTGTTTTCTGCCGCTGCAGTTGGGAGTAATTTATTACACAGCCATAATAATGGGAACGCGCTGTAAATGATTTAAAAAGGGAACTATTATTGTTGCTGGTAGTAGTGGTAGTACTGAACCAGCGGGAATTAGAAAGCCTGAGATTATCGATGGAGTGTTACAGGAGCGCTTTAGAAATGCTTGCTTACTTTCTCATTAGGTCGCTCACTGCTGCGGAAATGGGTGGTAATAGGAGATGTTTTCTTTTATCAAGCATCTACAATGTGTCTACTTATAGATAGACATCTACACATGCGTATACGTGTATATGTACTGTATATATACACACATGTATACATCACAATACTGCACATATGTACATATATACATGCATGTACAAATAAACATACACACAGACATACATATACTACATCTGTACATATACATACGCAAACGCAGATGCATGTACACACACACATATACATACACATTCTTCTCAATGGTCCCCACAAGTTGCCTAATTATTTTTTATGAAAACAGAAGTCAAAGTGATGTGCCCAGGTCACTTCCCTAGAATGTGGTGTTGTGGAGCCTGGATTTGAACCTGTGCCCGCTGACTCCACAGCCCATCCCTCATCTCTCCATGACTCCCTTTGGAGTGCTCTTCCAGAGAACCGGTGTTTCTCGATGACATCTGTCTCAGCTGCTTTACAAACACCCCTCCCTGCACACTCCCACAGACATTGGACTATAACCCTTTCTGGATTATAGAGCATCTACATGCTTATTTAAATCCCCCCTGAACAGACACCTCTTCTCTGATGACAATGCCGCTTGGATAACGAGTTCCATAATCAAACTGGCAAATGTGGACGGAGCACGTGCTGAGCGCATGCCCCTGGCCGTGGGTGTGGCTGCCGTCCTGGCCGAGGCGGGCACTCACAGGCCACACCGGCAATGAGCACCCCTATGCAAAGGCTCAGAATGTACCACTGAGCCGATGGTCCTTTCCCTGTGGGGAAGGGATGATGGGGTTCTAAAACCATGAAAATGCAAAAAAGGCAAAAATGATATATTTTCAGGGAGACAGAACAATACAGGACAAGCAAAAAAAGTGAAGTGGTTTTTTCAACTGAGTTAGGAGGAAAAATCATAAAATGGTAAAATCAAACATCAATATTAGAATTGAATGGCAATATAAGACATGACAAAGAACACGATAAGTTGACTCCCAGAAGGGACACCACACTCCTTTCTCCCTCTGACTCTTTGAAATGTATTTCCCTTTGCCCCATTTTTCTTCCTTATCTACGATGTATTTTAACCTTCTAAATTGTTAACCTCATTGTAAGCAGTTTTAAGTCCTCTTTGAATTGAGGAAGACTATAAATAAATAAACAGCACTGTTACCCATTTTGAGGTCAAGTTTTGCCTCTATCCTCACGTCCTTATTGCAAAAGTCATCCAAATTCACTGGGGAAATTCTGGACAAATCGGAGAAGCAGGAAGGAGGAAATGGAACGCGATTTTTGGAGAGAATTGCTGGTAAAAGGGTAGCGTGTGTCCTTCAGGACACTCGTGAAAGGATGCTTTAGACCTTCCCCCTGTCCTCACCTCCTAAGGAGAGTGTCCCTTCCAGGGGACGGAAAGTCCTGGGGCCCTTCCCTCACCTCCTGTCCCCTTAGCCCTCCCTTGCCTCCCTCTCCAGGTTGAGGCTCTTATTCACCTGCTCACTGCACTGCATGTGGCTTCACCAGCTCTCTTCCTGCTTTTGTAATTTCACATTCAGTCACATGCATTCTCAAATAGCATGTCTGCCCCCTGGAGTGTAAGCCTCTTGAGGGCAGGGATGATAACTCTAGATTCACAGTCATGTCCTCCACCCAGAGGAATAAATAGATAATCTTAGGGGTTTACTGTTGTTGTTGCTGTTTGGTTTGAAAAGACCTCCTGCATTTTAATGTAACAGACCATTGTAATCATTTTCCCATGCTATAAAGATGTTTTTAATGGAGAGTTGTGCAGGATTCCATTATATGACTAAGCCATATCTATTTAATGAAAGTCATGTGGTCAGATATTAGGAATGCTTTCTTGCTCTCTTGCTTTCTGTGTTTAGTGGAATTCAAAGTCTGCTTCTGCTGGTCAGTGGCTCTGTTCCACCTGCATCTCACACTCTTCCCACAATCTCCCCCATGCACATATATTTTTTTTTCATGAATTGACAGGTATGAGTGAGATGGAACCTCTAAGAGCTACAAGGATGGAATTTGGGGACCAAACCTGGAATAGAGATGGCTAAGTTGTAGAAGTGGAAGATAGCAGTTGGCTGTCAGTCTCTAGCTTGCCTGAGACCTGTTCTAAGCCTTCAGGAACTGAGGGAATGCAGAGAAAGAGCACGCTGTAGATAATGCTGAGGGAGCTCTTTCCCATGGTAGCTTGTTGGACTTGGAGCATAAGTAGTGCAACTTTTGGACCCAGCTGACAAAATGGTCCTCTCCACTTCCACCTAGCCTAACTCTGGTGTGCTAAGAATGGAGGGATCACGTGGTGCTCTGTCCCCCAGGGAGTTGTCCCCCTACCCCCAGGCAGGGAATCTGCATCAGCACTAAGGGCATCTGCAGCATTGGTAGTGGGGGTGGGGAGAGACTGCTGTCTTACAGTCCCACTGAAATGTAGGGTAATTGTGTGCTAGAGCTAGCTGTCACTGGTTAGTGAGAATTGTTCCAAGCCAAATTGTCAAACTATTGGTTCTTGGAAAACAGCCAGGATGGGAGTCACACTGCAGCAGTCTACAAACTCTGTAGATTAGGGCTTTTGTGCTTGGGAAAGCTGGTTTACTAGCACTCCATGTCAGATGGCATACTTAAATTAAGACAGCCCAGGAGGTTTGTGGAGAGAGTTGAAAAGAGAGACCCAAGGACACCCCACAGGGAGGGATTGGGGAGTGAATACCTCAAGTCACTCTCCTGGAACACTTCTACTGATCACTTGGTCCCCATTGGCAGAAAGAAACCTAGAGAGGTAGGGAGGGTATTTCTGGAGGAACACATGCAACATTTCAGTCCATCTCCCTCTTGAAACTTTTGGGCAGGAGAACAACAGGCAGGGTAGGGCAAAGAAGTCCTGAGCATGTGAAGAACTTTCTGCAAGCTCCCCAAAATATCCATGGGGATCTGTAAGGTGAGCACAATGGTGCAACCGAGAGGTTAAGAGTTACCAAATGACTGCGATTACTGAATCATATAGATGCCTTCTTACTTTCTAAAATATATGATAAAATAGCCAAATCTACAGAAACTCACAGAACTGTAACTCAGATGTTTTGATCTTTGGTAATGATTGTATCTCAACTTTCGATGTTAAAGCCTCATGATAACTCGTGACTGGTCCTGCTTGTACCCCTTATCCTGTTTTACAACTTTGACATCTTATGATCACTAGGCAGCTCCCTATTGTCTATTAATGAAAGAACCTGGGTCAGGCCAGAACTAACCCACCCCAAATCCTAAACTATCTTACTAGAAGAAAATAAATCTAGCCAAAACTGGCCCACCTGACATGTGCAATAGTTTAAACCTTAACCTATAAGTGAAACTATACCTCATCAAAATACTAAAAATCAAGCCCATCATCAAATTAAGATTGCCATTTTTTTATATACGTTCTGTGACTAGGCATATACTCAATCTGTCCATGTTCAATAGTTAAATTATTGCTAATTTCCTCATCTCAAGCTGTTATACCCATTTTCCTCAAACCTGCCTATCTTCTGATACTAAGAAACTCTCAGAATTACTGCAGTTTGGGGAGACAGGTTTTTAGACCCATAGGCCATCTGTCCTCCTTGCTTTGCACTTAGCAATAAACTCTTTCTTCCTCTGAGACCCTGGTGTCTCAAGAATGGGTCATTTCAGCACATTGGGCAAAGAACCATCCCTCCACCCACATTTGAGCAGTATCAGAAGCATACCAAAATTAATGTTAATTCATTTGTAACCTCAGGCTGGTGAGACCTGGGAAAACTCAGGTTACAGAAACAATGTTTCATTAAATATTCTTTGCATACAATTTTGTACATTTCTGATTATTTCCCTAAAATAAATTCCTCCAAGTGAAAATGCTAGGGCAAGGAATTTCGACATTTATAAGATCTTTGATACATACTACACACATTTTCCAGAACATATGTGCCAATTTGCATAGCCACCACCTGTATATGAGAGTAGCGATTTCACTGCCTTTGCCAATACTTAACAGTATTAAATTACGAAATATTTGCATACTGGCTAGTGAAAAACCTTCCATCCCAGTTTTTGTTTTCCTTAAATTACTGCTAAAATCTAACAGTTCTTTGTCTGCCTATTAGAAGCGGTACTTTTTTTTTTGTCCTAAATTTCCTTTCTTTTTAAAGGTTCAAAGGAAGACAATCTATGAAAACAGTTTGCACATTGACTGACATGAGTGAGCTCTCAGAACTGTTGATTTATCATTCATTGATTCACTCAGTCATTCAATGCGTGTTTATTGCATGTATAATGTGTGGATCAGGAGGGAACAAGAAGTCCCTCCAGGACCTCTTTTGACTCTCCTCTTCTCTGGCAAGATTCAGGGCCCCGATACTCACCAGCTGTCCCTGGGTGGTACCCATTAGAATGGGGCCCCAAGGGCTGAATGACACTCTCTCCTGCAGCCCATCGTCCCATCTGGAGAGGGTGGGCCTCTCTGCTCTAAAAGAGTTATTCTAACACTTTTCTGGGTCATTGAATGACAGCTGTCAAAGGGCCCTTGGAGATCATCTAGGCCTACTGCAGCCCATCGTCCCATCTGGAGAGGGTGGGCCTCTCTGCTCTAAAAGAGTTATTCTAACACTTTTCTGGGTCATTGAATGACAGCTGTCAAAGGGCCCTTGGAGATCATCTAGGCCTACAACTTTGTGCATCTGTAATGCTTTCCACTCACAAAGTAATAGAAGCAAGTTGTAGAGAATTTGGAAAGAACAGTGTTTGAGTTTGCTAAAGCTGCCAGAATGCAATATACCAAAACATGACTGGCTTTTTCAAAGGGGATTTATTAAGTTGTTACAAATTTACAGTCCTAAGGTCATGGAAATGTCCAAATTAAGGCATCAACAAAAGGATACCTTCACTCAAGAAAGGCCAATCATGTCCAGGGTTTCTCTGTCCCATGGGAAGACACACGGTGGCATCTGCTGACTTCTGGTTTCAAATGGCTCTCTCAGCTCCGGTTTCCAGGGGCTTTCACTCTAAGCATCTGTGGTCCCTCACTTAGCTTCTCCAGGACAGACTGGGTTCAGCTCTTAGCTTAGCGTCTCTAAATGTCTGTCTTGGTTTCATATCTCTGCTGTGCTGAGATGTGAACACACACAAAAAGGCTCTCCAAGCATTTGAGCTTTCTCAAAAATGTCTCCCTCTGAAAGGACTTCAGAAGTGGATTAAAACCCACTTTGAATGGGTGGGGTCACATCTCCATGGAAACAAGATAATCCAAAGGTCCCTCACAACAATAGGTCTTCCCCACAAGATTGAATTAGAAGAACATGGCTTTTCTTGGGTACATAATAGTTTCAAACCAGCATAAATGTCAAAGCGAAAAGAAGAAAGTAAAAAGCAATCAATGCCCCAAATCCAGAGATAACCACTGTTAAAACATTGGTGGATTAGATTCTAAAGAATATGTAGGAGTTTATGGTATGATTTTTAATATCGTTTATAATATTATTTAGTATTGTCAATTTCTTGTTTTAAGAAGAAAGACTTTCCCATTTTTTTAGTATTTTTTACAAAATAATCTTTCTTGGGTGTATAATAGCCCATCAGACAGAGGTGCCATAGTGCGTTTATTTCCTCTCATGAGGCATTTAGGCTGTTTGCAAGGTTTTACTATTAGAAAGTGTTCTCCAAAAATGATCTCTGAACATAAGTCTTCGCTTACCTCTCTGCTAATTTCCTTTGCATAGATTCCTAAAAGCAGTGAACAAGGTCAAAGGATATTAGCTTTTTTTAAAGACTTCAGACCCTTCTGCTTTCCTGGACGTATAGGAGCAGATAAGATACACACCTCCCTTTTATGGGTGAGTTGGCTGAGTTCAGAGAGGTGAAGTGGCTTACCCAAAGCCACACAGCTCTTTTTTGGAGCCAGGATTGGAACCCAGAGCCGTGCCTGCAGCCTTTGTGGGTGTTAGAACCCAGCCTGGAGCCCATGCTTCCTGACTCCCAGGCTCTGTCCTTGCCTTACTCCTCTTCTGACGACAAGAACTCTCGATTACTGAGTACAAACCGTGTGCCCAGCACTGTGCTAAAAATATATGATCTCATTTGTGCCTG
Source organism: Myrmecophaga tridactyla (assembly GCA_004026745.1). Classification (NCBI taxonomy): domain Eukaryota; kingdom Metazoa; phylum Chordata; class Mammalia; order Pilosa; family Myrmecophagidae; genus Myrmecophaga; species Myrmecophaga tridactyla. The sequence goes on along the minus strand of PVIY010011975.1, from coordinate 32,297 downwards.
ACCCTATGAAGTAAGCATTGTCCTCATTTTGTAGATAGGGAGACAGAAGCAGAGACAAAGCGTTAGTTGTCCAAGGTCACAAACCGGTGACGTGCCGTGACTCCTCTTCCTTCTTGTCTGACCCCAGAACACGGTGGTCCAATAGAACTTTCTGCAGTGATGGAAATGTGCTGAAAATCTGGACTGCCCAGGACAGTAGCTCCTAGCCAGATGTTGTATTGAGCCCTTGAAGTGTGGGTCGTGAGACTGAAGAACTAAATTATTAATGCTATTTAACTTTAATAATTTAAATTTGAATAGCCACAAGCGGTAGGTGGTCACTGTATCAGACAGATATCTACAGAGCCTTAAACCCCTGTCCCTTGCATTGTCTTAGCATGACCTTTAGTCTGCCACTAACAGCTTCTCTCAAGCAAGTCCTAGGAGGTCTTCTCCCAACACCCTTGCTGGGCCCTCAAGCTGGAATGGGACTCAGAGTAGCCTTCCCTGACCCTCCTACTCCAGCCTTCCCCAGGGACTCACCCTGAGCCAGCCCTGGACTCTGGAAGGAGTGAGGAAGCCACCCCTGGGAACTGAACTCATTCTTCAGCTTCCTGCAGGGCAGGCCATCCCAACAGCTGCCTCCTGCAGGCATTTAAAAAGAGACACTGCAGAGAGCGACTTTTTAATCCCTTTTGTTACACTTTAATGAAAATGTATGCCTGCCATCCATGAATAATAAGATTGCTCCAGCAAAGCTCAGGGTCTGTGTTTACTCTTGGTGTGAATATCATTATGAGCTGAGCTAGAATCTTCTTCTGGGAATTAACAAGGCGCCTTCTCTCAGGGGAAGCACCATCCCCCAGAAGCCCCTATCTCTAATGCTTTCAAATTCACCATTTACTGACGACTCTTTCATGTCAGGCCCTGGGCTGAGCTCTGTGCATATCTCATTATATTCGTTTCCTGTGGCTGCCGTCCAAATGGCCACAAACTGGGTGCCTGAAAACAAATGGAATTTATTCTCTCGGTGCTCTGGAGGCCAGAAGTCCAAAATCAAGATGTCAATGAGGCCACACTCCTTCTAGGGTTGCTAGGGGAGAATTTGTCATTGCCTCTTCCAGCTTCTGCTGGTTCTTGGCAATCCCTGGCTTCCTTGGCCTGTGGCTCCATCACTCCAGTCTCTGCTTTCATCTTCACGTGGTCTTCTCTGTGTGCCTTCGACTTTTCCTCTTCTATTTCTGTTAGGACATTTGTCATTGGGTTTCTGGCCCATCTGGGTAATCCAGCATGATCTCATCTCAAGATCATAAGCATTCTCAAAGACCCCTTTTCAAAGAAGTTCACATACCTAATTCCAGGGATTTGGACATAGCCATATCTTTGGGGGGAAGGAAGATATGGGGGCCCACCATCCAACCCATGGTATTCACCTTATTTAATCGACATAACAATCTGAGAGGAAGAGAAGAAGGGAGTTAACTGGGATGGACTAACTGCTGTAACCCCCAAGAGTTTCATGGCTCTCCATAATATTATAATATCCATGCATTTCTCCCTCCTGGGAGATGCTGTATGGAGGTTCCAGGATGGGCAGCTCTCCTCCAGGTGCTTAATAGGGGACCCAGGCACCTTCCATTGTGTTGCTCCGCCAGGTTGTGACCTTGAGGTCACCTTGGAGTCAGCCAGGTGGCAGACAGGGGCAGAGAGATAATGTGACAGCTGACTGCCCAAAACGCATTTAACCACTTTGGCTTGGAAACAACATGCACTGCTTATGCCCACAGCCCACTTGTGGGAACTAGTCACACGCTCCTGCCAGTCACAGGGTGGGCAGGAAGAGTGGTGCCTGGATGGGCAGATGACCTCAGCACGAGCACTGCACTGTGGGAGGGGGCATCAGCCTTTGTTGGCCAGCTGGCCATGACGGCCACGGTAGCATTCATTCATTCATTCATTCAGCAAATTCATTCCTTCAGTCATTTATTTTTCAGGAGAGGAATTTGAAGCTCAGAAAAGCTAAACGATTTGACTAAGGTCACAGAATATCTAATTCATAAAACAACAAATACTTATTAAGTGTCAGCTAGGTCAGGTGCCCCTCCTGTGTGGGTCTATTCTATCATTGCACCTAACACAGGGCATGTTATTTATCAGTGTATGTGTGCTAGAAATTATATTGAAAAGATTTATTTATATGGATGTCCCTGCTCTTTCACCACCCCCAAAGAGCACTCGTCTTTGTGCTCAGATTCACTTCTCCTCTCTGGAGAATGGGTAGAGAGAGAAGGCAGAGAGCCAACATAGACATAAGACCTGGAAAGGGGGGAGTGGTAGAAAGAGAGAGAAAATCCTTCGGGACCAGTTGTCCTAGAAAATGTCGCTGGTTTGATAGATGAGCGGTTTGGAGAAGCTTCAGTTAGGAACAATTCAGAAGGAGAGGGTGGGGGGAATTTGAGAAATTTAACTGTGAATTATGAATATTATCTTTTATATGCTTAAGGGTATATGGTGATTTTTCTCTTTAAGTTTTTAAATTTCTTTTGTTTTCTGGATTGTACTTCTTAACTGCAATTTGGCATGGACTAGTGGTGGCAGGTCCACAGGTTCCTGTTAGCCTGGCAGTTCCTGCTTTACTGCAGGCATCGTCTTTCACTCTCATATATGGCCCAGTTTGAATCCCACTTCTAGATATATGCCCCCAAAGAAATGAAAGCAGAGACTCAAACAGACACTGCACACCCATGTTCATAGCTGCATTATTGACAGGCGCCAATGGCCACCAGCAGACGAATGAATAAAATGTGGTTTATACACACAATGGACTAATATCCAAACAAAATAAAGAATGAAGTTCTAACGCATGCAACACCGTGGAAGAACTGGGAAGACATCCAGTTGAATGAAATAACCCAGGCACAAAAAGATGAGTATTATAGGTTCTCACTGATATGAAGCACCTAGAAGAAGCAAGCTTCATAGAGACAGAATAGAGTAGAGGTTACAAGAGCTAGAGTATAGGTTACTCCATCTAGAAGATGCAGTCAGCGCTTAATGGGTGAAGAGATGAAAAGGTAGAGGTAGTGGATACTGAGGTGGTAGCACAATTGTGAATGTAATTAATACGACTGAACTGTACACTTGAGTACACTTTAAAGGGGAAACTTTGAGCCCTGTATTTGCTACTACAATAAAGGCTTTAAAAAAAGGGACCCAGTTTGAACAATGAATTATGTGGTCAGCCTAACTGCAGGGGATGGTAGTTTCTGAGCCAGCTACGTTTGGCAAACCTGACAAAGTCTCACCCACAAGGCCAAGTACTCCACAAGGGCAGAGGCTGTCTGGTTTATCTCCAAATGCCGGACCTAACTCAGGTCTGGCATCTAGTAGGTACGCAGGAGATGGATGCAGGAGTCAGGGAGGGCTGAGCTATAGTTGGAGTGCAGGCCCTTCTGCTCCAAAGGCCAGGCTCATCCGCTTTGCTGACCCTGGTTACTGAGCTCTCCAGAGGGAGACCATGAAAGGGTAACCCAAGGTGAGAGGCTGCACTGCGTGGGCAGGGAGTGTCCTTGGGATTCAGAGAGGAAAGATGGGTGTGGCTGCTGAGAACACCAGAGAACAGTTTCCAGGCTTTTCCTTCTTCAGAGTTTACATGGGAAAGGCTAAATAAGCCTGGGGACAGCCTCTTCCAGAGCCCACCATCCTTGGTTCTACACTGAAAAACAAAGCCCAAGTGTCCGCCTACATCTGTTGTATGCTGGGGATTGATGATGAGGTCCTAACACAAAGGTACAGACAGGGCTCCGTTAGAACTCTCCAGAGAGGAAAAGTAAACTTCTATTTTTACTTTTTTTAAACGTGTGTTTATTTTACATTATAAAATTGTTTAAGCATATTATTTTTTATTGTGAAATATAACAAATATACAAAAAAAAAAAACCCAATAAATTTCCAAGTACATTTTAACAAGCAGTTACAGAACACATTTTAAAGTTTGGCATGGGTTACAGTTCCACGAGTTTTCGTTTTTTTCTTCTCACTGCTCCAAGACACTGGAGGCCAACAGAAATATTCAACATAATGATTGAGCAGTCATACCCATTTGTTGAATCCTGTCTTCTCTGTTATACTATATCAAGGACTTACTCTTTTTGCTTTTTTATCATCACAGTCGACTTTTTTTCCTTCTTTTTTTTTGTGAACAATAGCATATACGCAAAAAAGCTATAAATTTTCAAGCACAGCACCACAATTAGTTGTAGAACATATTTCAGACTTTGACATAGGTTACAATTTCACAATTTTAGGTTTTTACTTCTAGCTACTCTAAAATACTGGAGACTAAAAGAGATATCAATTTAATGATTCAGCATTCATATTCATTTGTTAAGTCCTGTCTTCCATGTATAATTCCTCCATTACCTTTGATCTTTCCATACCTCTCATTGGGGTTGTTTGGCTATAGCAATTCTAAATTTTTGATATTTTGGAAGGCTCCATCACTAATATGGGGTAGGGAGATGGAACTATCTGATGTTCTGGAGAGGCTGGGCTAGGTTTCAGGACTTATCTGGACCAGGGACCCATCTGGAGGTTGTAAGTTTCTGGAAAGTTACTGTAGTTTAAGCATAGTCTTAAAAATTTAAAACAAATAATAAAAAAGATAATCTACAATCCCATAATTAATACATCTACCATATTTATTTCTGAGATAGTTTTTTTCCCCTTTGTAAATGGTTTCTCTGTACATAGTTAAAAATCACGCACTGGTGCATCAGTTATCCATTGCTGTGTAACAAACAATCCCAGAAACTTAGTAACAATGATGGCTCACAATTCTGATAGGAGTTTCTTCTGGGTTGGACTGGGTTCAGTGGATCTCAGCTGGCTCTCTCATGCATTTGTGGCTGGCCGTGGATGGTCCCCCTCATGTCTGGTGGTTGCTGGCTGTCAGCTGGGGCTACAGGGGAGGAGCTAGACCACGTGTTTCTCAGCGGTCTGGACAGGGCTGTTCACATGATGCCATGTCCCAAGAGCAGCAGGAGAGCTGAGGCTGGAAAACAACGTGAAGCACATGCCTGGAACTTTCCCTGTCACTTGTGCCATCTTCTAGCAGTCAAAATAGATCACAAGTGCAGTATAAATTTAAGGGGGTAAAAAAAAGATTACCTCTTGATGTAGGATCCACAAAGTATTGTGGCCATTTTTAGAATCTGCCACAAATGCATAAAGTTTTGCCCTCTTCTATTTTTAAATTTCTCACCATATTATCAGCATTTTTCTTTATTAGTACGAAGTCTTCCTGACAGCATTTTTATTGTCTGCATAATGATTAGAAGGTAGATAGACTCTAATTTACTTAACCATTTCCCAATTGTTAGAGATAAGGATTATTTCCATTTCTCCCAGTTTTAAATAAGGCTGTACAGAACATCTTTATGCAGAGTTATTTCTGTAATTTGGATGGTTTCATTGGAATAGATCCTCAGAAATGGAGCATAAAAAGTATTGATGCTTTTTAATATTCTGGGTACATATTGCCAAACTGTACCACAAAGGAATTGAGTCAGTTCACCTCCACCCTTGAGGAGAAGAGAGATTTTCAATAGCAGCCGGATGCAAGCGTGGTCCTGACAGACCTCCTGGCTTCACCTGGTGCCTCTTGCTGTCCTAATGCCTGAGGCCAGGAAGCTGTAATTAAGCTTAGGCTGGGAGGGGAAGCTTCTGGTGCCCAAGTCCGGGCTATGATTCTCTGTGGGAACCAACAAGACCCTAGGGTCCTAGGGCTGGAGATCCCAAATAAAAACCCCAAGAGATGTAAGGACATCAGCTTACTCACCCCATGCCCAACACTATTTTAAATAATTCATCTGCTTTTCAAGACAAAACAGAACATACTGTTCTCCTACTTGCTCAAAAGATGCTACTACTTGCTCAAAAGATCATTTCATAGATGCAACTCATCTGCCTCCAACAACTTTGTTCCTGCTACTTGAGGCCTCTGTGAGCCAATAATTCTTCTGTAAAGTTATTCTCTGCCACCTTGATAATCATATCCCTTTCCATCATCCAGTAGCCATCTTTCATCTCACAATTTCCTCCTCCAGTTAATAACTGCCCACCACTGACTACTAGAGGATTTTACAATAACCGTAACCACCACCGCAACTAGCAATAGAATTCCTGTCACCTAGGAGATACTGTAGTGATTGATCTGTCCATATTTTCTCCCTTAATCTTCCCAACTGTCCTAATAGCTAGAAATGAGGATTCTCCCATTTTACAGAGGGAGAAACTGAGGCTCAGACAGATTAAACAATTTTCCTCAATTCAGACAGCTGAACAAGGTGGGATTCGAACCTGGATCCTGCTGATTCCAAAGCCCCCACCTTTGGAATCATAGAAATATGATTATCTAGGCAGATGAGTTTCATAGATACCTATGAAATGATCATGGTTCCCGGGAATGAAATTGAGGGGCTGAAGCCGGCATGCAGCCTCAGCTCTGAGGGTTCACAGGGCGGGAAGCAGCCCTCCGCTTATCTGCACCACGGACCAGCTAATGGTGGTGAAGAGACAGGAGGATGGGTCCTTGGTGGGGGAAGCAGCAGGTGCTGTTGCTAAGGGCTCCGGGGCTAAGACAATGTCCCCTTCTTGTTGTATAAGAAGAGAGATGGGGTCTGTAGGTGCTTCTCCACCACTAGAGTGTGTGTGATTGAAATAAATGGGAGAAACAGTTATAGATCTAAGAGAGGGTGGGAATGTAGACAGAAAGAGCAGGGATAATACTTGCATTGGTTAATACTTTATCTTCTTCAATTAATGGGTATAACCAAAATACTATTTTTAAAAGATAGGCAATTTAAAAATTATCCATAACCCCACTCCTTGAATGCAACAACTCATCATATTTGTTAGTTTTTTTTTCTAGATTCTTGTCCACCCCACTTTTTCTCTCCTAAGGTTTATCCTTTGCAAAGCTCTTCCCCATACTATAGTTTTCCTGATCTGGTGAGAGAAGTAGTACAGGGACCAGCTTCTCCTTTAAATAAGTGAGCAAATGGAGGCCAGCTAGGTGTGGAGCCCTGCCCTAGCTAAGACACGATGGAGCCAGACTCAAGCCCATGCTGTCCCACTCCAGGGCCAGTGGCCAAGGCCTTTTGATATTAACAGTTTATTAAATGCCAGGCACTTTACATACACCATCCTATATGCTTCACAACTCTGCCATTGGTGCTGTCATTATCCCCATTTTACAGATGAAGAGACCAAGGCTCTGCACTGGCATGTAACTTGCTCCAGGCCACACAGCTAGGAAGGGTATAGCAGGGATTTGGAGTCAGCTTGGCCTGTCTTCAGAGTCCAGGCTGTTACACCTGCAATATGATGCCCATATGCCTTTCCACAGCCTGCTAGGCCCTGTGTGACCTCGTCCTCGCCCTTCTCACTGGGTCCCTCTACTCTCAGTAGACAGAACTTCTTACAGTTCCTCAGATGCCCCATTCTCTACTCCAGTGTCTAGGCTTTTGCTGAAATGGTCCACCCTTTCCCTTATCCTTCAAGCCTCAGCTTAAAAGCCACCTTCTCCAGGCAGCCTTCTCTGACCACTCCCCAGCAAGAGGATGCCTCCTCTGTGCTCTCATAGCACCTGCAGTTCCCCTACAGAGCCATGTCTGAGCCCTATTGAAACTGCTGGTTTCATGGTCCCCATAATAGACTGTGAGTGTCTTGGAGACAGGGACCATGGCTGCTTTCCCCCATATCACCTCCCACCCCTGGCACAGCATCTGGTGCACAGTAGGGATACAACAACTACTGTTGTTGGAATTGATGATTCCCTCTGGCCAGATGTCACTGAGGGAGTGGGATTGGGGAGCATCCTCCTCTCTCTCCTGTGGGCACCTTCATGATGGGGTGCCAGGAAAGATGCAGTCCTGGGGGCAGGAGGCAGCCCTTTCTTCTGCCCCAGCATCCACCCCCTCTCCCTGTCTTCCTTTTTCCCTTCAGTCTCTCCTTCCCAAATAATGACCCACTTCTAGGCTGCCTCCCCCAGCATCTCCTTGTATGCCCCAGCCCTGAGTAAGCCCACTCTCTCCCACTAGTGATTGCCAAAGGCTTTTCTGAGGAGCTCCAGTCCTACGTCAGATGGTTCCTTGGCCAAAAGTCTTTGGAGACCCCCCCCACCCCCCAGTAGCACATTTCTTTGACTTCCACATATTGATGTTTTAGAAAGCAGCAGGTGTCCATTAAATATGTAAATGAGGTTTTTTTTCAGGGAAAGTAGTTATTAAATAAATGGTACATCTTACAATTGATGCCATCTCGTAACTGAAGAGATTTAGTGCGGAGAGCCCTCATGCAGAACAGGAGAGTAAACGCCCTGAGAAGTCCTGCAGTAAAGAAACAAAATTAACATTGCTTAGCCCAATGTTTCACAAATGAGCATGACTGCTGGATATTTTTTAAAAGAAAATATTGACTCTCCAGGGAATTACATTTCTAGAAAACACACTTTGGAAAGCATTGCACTCTAGCTTCTATAATCTAGGGAATACAATTTAGGATCCACTTTGTGCTGTCTAGCTCATCCTTTCACACTGGCTAATCTCACCCTCCCTCCTAGACCACATGCCTCCTGAGGGCAGAGCCAACGCTTCATGGAAAACACTGAGAGGGGAAGTGGCTACTCTAAAAGTGCAGCGACTTCCTCCTGCTTGACTCCTGACAAGTCCCAGTGTATTCACAGGCGCAAATTACTTGGTTGTTTGACACCTCACCACCTGGCACCTTAACGAGGGAGGCAGACTTCAAAAGGTGGGGGCTTTGAAATCAGCAGAATCCAGGTTCAAATCCCACCTTGTTCACTGTCTGAATTGAGGAAAGTTATTTAATCTGTCTGAGCCTCAGTTTCTCCCTCTGTAAAATGGGAGAATCCTCTTTTCTAGCTGTTAGGACAGTTGGGAAGATTAAGGGAGAAAATATGGGCAGAGCAATCACTACAGTGTCTCCTAGGTGACAGAAATTCTATTGTTAGTTGCAGTGGTGGTTACGGTTATTGTAAAATCCTCTGGTAGTCAATGGTGGGCAGTTATTAACTGGAGGAGGAAATTGTGAGATGAAAGATGGTTACTCGATGATGGAAAGGGATATGATTATCAAGGTGGCAGAGAATAACTTTACAGAAGAATTATTGGCTCACAGAGGCCTCAATTAGCAGGAGCAAGGGTGTTGGAGGCAGATGAGTTGTTTGACTCGGAGCTCATTATTCATCGTGGAACTTCCAGGGCTCAGCGAGACCCTGGTCTGCAATCTGCTCTCGCCAAACACTGACTGAATTGAGTCCTTTGTACAAAGCTCAATAGGAGCCGAGTGTCTGCAATTTCTGACAGTGTGAGCAGAATTATTCTGCACCCCAAATGTGGAGGTGCCATCAGAACCACATTTGTCCCAGCCATTTCCGGGGCTCAGCAGTGTGTGCCAGGCACGGGGGAAGTGGTCAAAATCCGAACGTTTTCTTATCTTTCTCGGGCCAGAGAGAAAGTAACTGGCATTTCTTTCTTTCTTCCTTCCTTCCTTCCCTCTTTCCTTCCTTCCTTCCTTCCTTCCTTCCTTCCTTCCTTCCTTCCTTCCTTTCTTCCTTCCTTCCTCCCTCCCTTCCTTCCTTCTTTCTTTCCTCTCTTTCTTTCTAGTTCTCACTGGGACAAAGGAAAATTGTATATTAAATGGCCTGCTTTCTTAAAGAGTGTTTTCTCAGTTGTCTTCACAGCCTTAGTGAAAAAAAAAATCAATTGAAAAGGAAAAAGAGAGCACAGAAAAAGAGAAGCAGAGTGGAGGCTCAGTAGAGCTGTGGGACTCTTTGGGTGAGCATTTTAAATATAAAGGAAGCAACAGAGGAAATTCTGGCCTCCGGATAAAAGTTTCACCCAGTGCATCTGAGCTCTGAAACTTCAGTCACACCCCTGGCACCTCAGCTCAGCTCTGCGTCCTCAGGGACACTTTTCCTCTTTTCATTTCTCCAGGTGATCAGCTGCAGGCCTGGGGGTGTGGGGGTGGTGCTGGGGGATGTGAGGAGGGGGACAGGGAAGGGAGGGGAGGCAGGAAGAGCCTTGAGGGAGAGACTCTTGCATCTCCTCTGTCGGGGATCCATTCATTTTCCCCAAAAAGCACGTTCTTAATATTAAACCTGCGGTCCTGTGGGAGTCTGTTTTCTTTCTTTCTTTTTTTTGCATGGGCAGGCACCAGGAATCGAACCCAGGTCCCCAGCATGGCAAGCGAGAGCTCTGCCTGCTGAGCCACTGTGGCCTGCCCATGAGTATGCTTTTAAAGAGGACCTTTGAAGACGCTATTATCAGTTCAGATGTGGAATCATTCATGAGTAGCATCCTCCATGGAATCAGGGTGGGCCTGCATCCGTATGGCTGGAGGCCTTATAAACAGAGGACCTTTGACTACAGTCACTAAGAAGCCAAGGAGGAGAGAGAAATCAGTGTGACAGAGGATGGCCTTCACCAGAATGCCACCAACCCCCAGAGAAAGCACGGCCTTACCGATGGCCTACATTTGGACTTCTGGCCTGCCAAGGCATGAGTCAATAAATGTTTGTTGTTGAAGTCAACTTACTATGTAATATTCATCATAGCAGCTTTGACCAATGAAGACACCCTCCATTCTAGGCACACCTGACATACTCCAATTCTTCAGGCTCATTGATCAACAATGTACCCCAGGTCACATAGCCAGCTGTGGCGGGTGGATCTGGGACACAAACACTTGTCTGCCTGAAGCCTAGGTCTCCTGAAGTTGAGAACTCAAACTCAACCATGTCATTCAGTGCCCTTCTTAGCTTGGAGTGGGTTCCTGGTGCACACAAATCCAGAAGGAGACCTGCCTTCAGGGTCTTGGGACCCCAAAATGTTGCCCCCAGGGCTAGGAGTACCCAGTAGGCATGCACAACTATTTTTGATGGAAGCTAGTGTTCGTGAACTCACCTGAACTGTCACGCTGGGCAAACTGACGAGGTGGCCATCATTTCTCCAGATGTCACTTCTCTTACCCCCAGTGCTGCCCTCAGCTCCAGTTACTCAGGAATAAAACATCTTCCATGAGTGATTTAGTGAGAGTCAGGGTACTGCAGCAGTTCGGCACACAGACTCCATACCCAGTCTGGGCTCAGAGCCCACCTCTGCCAATGGGGGTCCACTTGTGGGTGGGTAGGTAGGTTATGCCCTGTACAAGGGCTTCTGGCCAAGAGGCAATCCAGCCCGAGCCCATCCCACTAAGCAGTCACTCTGTGGCCTCCAACCCGGGAAAAAGCTGTCATGTCAATTCTACAAATGTCTCATAGGGGCTAGCCATGGTCCTTTCTGTCACATAAGAGTTAAATGGTTTGGTTGAGTTGTATAGTGTGTTGAATTGTGGTACCCAAAAGATATGTCCACCTGCAACTTCAAAATGCAATTTATTTGGAATAAGGGTCTTGGCCCAGATGTACTTAAGATAAGACTCTTGGGATGAAATCTTCCTGGATTAGGGTGGTCCTAAATCCAATGACCAGTCCCTTAGAAGAGAAGAGAAGGGGAAAAAGACACAGTGATAAACAGAGAAAAAAGGCAATGTGAAGACAAAGACTGAGATTGGAGTGATGCAACTCCAAACCAAGGAATGCCAAGGGCTACAGGCAACACCAGAAGCTGGGAGACAGGAATGGGGCAGATTCTGCCTGGGAGCCTCTGTAGAGAACCACCCTGCAGACACATCAGTGTGGACTTCTGGCCTCCAGAATTGTGAGAGAACAAAATTCCATTTCAAACCACCAAGCTTGTGGTACTTTGTTAAGACAGCCCTAGGAAACAAACACAAGCTGCTGCCTCAGTATCTTTCCCTGTAAATGGGAAAAATAATATATTTCCTATGTGGGATATTATGAGGACTAAAGCGCTTAGAACAGCATCTGAAACCCACCAAATGCTCGAAGGCATGGAGTAGCAAGAAGATAAGCTACTATTATTTTACCAGCTTCTTTTAAAGGACAGCTGCCTGGCTTGCTATTTTTTGATTCCAAACCTCAGTGGAAGCCCCTAGGAGCCTGGGCAGAGCCCCTGGGGGCCCCCATGCCCCCCTCCTCCATCCCTGAGCCTCACCCGACTCTTTCCACGCAGAGGACTGCAGTGTCCTTCCTACAAACTGAAATGGAACCTGAAAGCTGGCATTTTAATTATTATTATTATTATTATTTTTTAGCTCATTTCTTATTTGGGACCAATTAAAATAAAGGCATTTTAATGGGCCCTATGGAGGGAACGGAGCTGTTCCCCAGGCTGAGAGTGCTGAGCCCGGAGGTCAGGGCAGGGTTAATAAGGATGGCTATAAATACAAACAATGGCCCACATCTCTGCGGGCAAAGTGCTCTGGTGTGGGAGGAAGGGAGAAAATTAAATTATAATGCGAAAATATAAATTATCCGGATCCGGACAACCAGGAGGAACTTAATGGAGTGTAAGTGAAAGGGTCAGAAGCTGCGCAGAGAGGCCGGGAAGGTCAGGAAACAGAGCCCCAAGTAGAGGCAGGCAGCCCCCGAGTCAGGCTCTGTGCCCACGGACGCCCCACGGACGGGCTTTTAGTGCCGTCCTCCTGGGACGGGAGAATATATTATATTTGTCATACTTTCTCCCATAGCAAATGCAGATGGTCACCCACGGAACAAACATGTATTAAACATCTCCTCTGTGGCAGCCTCCACACACACTGGCGATTCAGAGGAATAATGCTCTGTGCTGCTACTCCAGGAGCCCCCAGACACATCGCGTGGCCAGTGAGAAGATGATGCCAAATTGCTGGGGCTTTCCGTGGGCCTGGTGCTGTGCTAGGGCTTCTTGCCTGCATTTGCTCACTTTTTTCCTCATAGCACCCTCCTCAACTCAGAGAGGCAAAGGACACAGCCCAAGATCACTGTTCTAGTCTACCAAAGCTGCCAGAATGCAACACATCAGAGATGGGTTGGCTTTTAATAAAAGGGGATTTATTCAGTTAAAAACGTATAGTTCTTCAGAGGTAAGGCAGCAAATTTTCAACGGAGGTTCTTTCTTACATGGGAGGCCCAGGGTGATCTCTGCTGGCCTTCTCTCCAGGCCTCTGCATTCCAACAGCTTTCCCTGGGGTGATTCCTTTCTGCATCTCCAAAGACCTGAGCTGAGCTGTGCTGAGATGAGGTATGCTGAGCTGCCTGGGCTGTGCTACGTTGAGCTCTCTCTTTTAAGCATCCAGCCAATTAAATTAAACATCATTCACTGCAGCAGGCACGTCTCCTAGCCGACTGCAGATGTAATCAGCAACAGATGAGTGCCACATGCCATTGGCTCATGTCCACAGCAACAGAACTAGGCACCTTTACCTGGCCCACTTGACACCTGAACCTAACTACCACAATCACACAGCCAGCACGTGGCAGAACTGCATTAAAATCCAGGGGATTGTGCCTTTGAAGACCATAATCCACCATGCAAACAGCTGTTCTGATAAAAGGCCGCCATGGGACGCATGTGAGAAAAGTGTGTATGTGTATGTTCACATATACCTACGTGTAGGGGATGCATAAGTATTCCTGGAGGGCTTTCAGGTGGAGGTGATATCTAGTGGCATCTTACAGTAAAAGCCTCGAGTGACAGGCTAAGAAATCTGTAATTTTTTTCCAATATTTTTTTAGCAGTGGTGAGGCAAGACCCTACCCTTAACAAACCAATATTAATAAGCAACTACTATGTGCCAGACAATATACAAGGCACAGGAAAGGCTGCAAAGATTCAAAAGAAGATGCAGTCCCTGCCCAATTCTAGCTTCAGTCAGATTGGAGAGGTGAAACACTGCTCCATTAAAAAATAATAGTGACAGTGTAAAAAAAAATAATGGAAGGCGGAGACGGAACACTGTAGGTCAGAAGATGTGCTATAGTTTCCCAGGGGTAGGTGGAATCACTCAGGGTTGGGATGGTTTAGGGAGAGAAGTGGGGAGGCACCAGACAGAGTGCACCTTGAGCCTTGGGGCCCATGTTGGGGTCCCCAGTGCTTAGCTGCCTGGAGGGGTTTGGATAAACACATGTAGAATCCAGTAAAAATAAAGGACAGATGGTTAAGAAAGAAGGAGTGGACTGTGGGCTTTGGGGACCCCTGGCCACTGAGGAAGTGGCTCAAATCAGACCCCCCAAGTGCAGTTTAATTGACATGTGACCCACTTATCAGATTAACTTCCTATGGTTATAAGTGTTACCCTCAGAAAACATGATGCTAAATAGCCAGGCCCATCTGACCCCACAGCAAACAGAGGAACAAGTCTCTTTGCTTTGGTGAGAAGATGAGTCTATGGAAGATGCATCAACAAGGGACTAGAGCAAAAAAAATTCTTTCCAAGACCACTTCAGAGTGCAAAGGGCGTTTTGGGTTTTTATAAGCCCAAACAGACAAAGAAATGGCCAGGATCCAGAAGAAAGCAGGATAAAAAAAAACAATGCAATGAAGGGGAAAAGTTATTTTTTCAGTATGACCCCTTAGCTTAGAAATTCTCCCCTCACTCTGGCTTGTTTTTCAAGGAGAATAAGGCTTTGGTTATCAGACTATATGGTGATTTTTCCTTGCATTGTCTAGTTGGCAATGCTGGGAGGGTTTCTGGGAATAGAGAGTAAGTTTTCTTGTTGAGATTATATCAACAGCAAGCTATTTCAATAAGGGCTTTTTAAAGCTTAAAATAACTCAGGGCTGCTTGAGTGAAGTAATCATAAAAAAAAAAAAAACATTTTTTCCAGCTACTTAAGACTATGCTAAGCATTTCTAGCCAAAGGATTATATGGAGTATTTTCTATTTATCTAGCTATTATTAGCTTTTTAGTTTTTCCAGGGCCTGGAGCATGCTAGGCCCTCACGTAATGTCCAATAAAGAAGCAGAGTTAGATGGTGCTGTGAGAACAGCAGGAGAAAAGGTGGGAGAAGTCTGTTGGGGGCAAACCTGGGGAGCCTTGACTATCTCTCCAAAAATAAAGCCTTTCCTGTGGACAAGAGGCAGCCATTGAGCTCTCTGCCCGTTCAAGGAGCAAGAGGTAACTAATTTGCAAAAGATGAATCTGGAACTCTAAGTAGAACGTGGTCGGGGGCTAAAAGTAAAGCAGAAAATATTGTAGGAGAGGGTTTCAGGAAGCTACACCCTCTGTTCAAAACGTGCACACCCTTTCATCCAGCAATTTGATTTCTGGAGAATTGCCCCTAAGAGATCGCTGATCAATTGTTAAAAAAAACAAACAAACAAAAAACCAACAAAAAATTTTCAATAGATCATGGTGCTGCTGTCTCGTTTAGAGAAAACTGGAATGTAGCTCCCTCTAGGGGTCAAATGTGGAGTGGGTGAGGCTGGTCCCGGAGCCAGGCTCCTTGCTTTTCTCTATAGGGTCTCACCCCAGGGACCCTGCACCAGCTATCCCTTCTGATGCAAAGCTTCTGTCCCATCCATTCACATAGTTCATTCCTTACTGTCTTACCCCAAATGTCACCTTCCCAGTGAGACCTTTCTGATCACCCTATTTACAGTTTCCTCCGCCTCCCATTTTCTTATATGTCACCCTTGTCACCTCTCCCCACTGCTTTTATTTTCTTCCCAGCACCTAACACCATCTGACATACTCTACATTACACTTATTTTGTTTATTGTTTGTCTCCACCAGCCCCAACCACACACCTACCAGAATGTAAACTGCACAGGGGCAGGGATTATTTTCATCTCTTTTCCTAATGGTATACCCCAATCCCTAGAGCAGGGATGGGATGTAGTAAGTGCTCAATGAAGGTTTGTTTGAATGAGTGAATGAGTGGGTATGCGGATGGATCTGTGAGTGTGTGGCTGGCTCATCCACCCAGATGCCCTGAGTTGGAGCACCTGGGACCAGACCAGGGCAGGCCCTGATCCCCTTGCAGGCCTTGTCAATCAAGCCCCACAGGGGTCTTGGCAGACAAAAGTTGGCCTGAGAACAACAGGGCCTGACTGGTGGGGGTCAGGAGGCAATGCTACGGCAATCTTTTTCAAATTAATCATGCTTGGCCTCAGCACTCAGTGGGGTCATTTCCTATCATAATGAAACCTTTCTAAACATAGCTACAATTAAAATGTCACGGTGCTTTCACTGCAGCTGTGTTTTTTTAGAATTTCTGGCCTTAAGTGAGCAGAGATGGATTCAGATCCCAAAGATCTACCCGCAACTCTCCCCTGGGCAAGGCCCTTAAGTTCTCTGAGGCTCAGTTTCCCCATCTGTGCAATGGGAACAATAAGAACAGCTATGCCATTGTGTATTAGGCAAGTGTTGTGAAGATCAAGGAATTAGCTGATGTGAGAGATTTTTATAAATGCAGATAGAGCACACATTTTAATTATTACTGTTGGATTGTTCAAATGAAGATGTGTTTGGCGCCAATGAAAATGAGGGTGTGGTGTGGTGTGTGGGAACGGATGGATGGAGCTGCCCTGGCACCCCTCCCCTGCCCAGAATTGCTGTGTTTCTTTGCATCATTATCTTTGTTTTCAAGGTCTGAGTTCCACAGGGGCCTGACTGTTCAGTGGCCTGGGGGAGGACAACCTTCTAAGCGTTTTGTTTTTGTTTATTTGGTTGTGTGTTGTACCTGGGAAATGATGAGTGGAGAGAAAGAAGGAAGGAAAGGAGACTCCAGTGGTGGACCTGGAGCTCCAGCCCTATTAAAGGAAGTAATTTACATGAAGCACAAGCATGTGGATAGAGTACAGTCTGGGGGGAGGCGGGAGGGGGGATGAGGGGTCATGGTGGGAAAAGGAGTAGCCTGCAGAAGAGGGCTTCCAGCCCTACTTGATTGTTTTAAGCTCCCAGAACTGTCCCCTGCACCGGGAAGTGGCACTGGGTATGGGGACTGGGGGTAGGGGAGTGGGGATTATGTACTGCTCACCGTCTCAGCCTCAGTTCTCAATTCAGTCTTCATATCCATTCCGTCCTCAGTCCAAGGGCTCCCATTTCTGCCTTGTTTAGCCCTTTGGACAAGACTTTTTATGTACACATTTCAAACCTCATCTCTGCTGTGTCCTTGGGTCCTAGGACTTCCAGAGGGAGTGGGATGAGGGCGCTCCCCCTCAACACAGACTGCTCCTTCAGTCCTGGCCCACCCTGCCCAGGACCCTTCCCAGGAAGAAGGAGCCAGAATCCATCAACCACCTCTGGCTATTCACCTCTCTCTCCCCAGTGGTGGAAATCAACAAACCACAACTGCTTGTGAATCCCAAATGGTCCCCTGATCTTGTCTGAGTACATCTGATACCTTTCTTGTGCTGAGGTTTCAGAGATAAACAGCTGCACAAGTTGACGATGGGGAAGAAATGTCCTAAAGTGAAAAAAGAGTCAGCTTAGAAGGCAAATATGTTTCCTTCTGCATAGCAACTCAGACCTACTGGCACTGGGTGCCTGGATCTCTGCACTGGAGGACTCTGAGGCTGGGTCCAGATGCTGGCAACCCAATCCAAGAGTGCTGTAATCAATTAGCAATGTCTGCCTTGGGTGAAGGAAGGGGAACTTTGATGTGTGTGTCATATATAATATTCCCTCCTTATAGCTAAATCAAAGTCATTTGTGAGACATAAATCAAACTAATGACAGCTTTTCAGAGAAAAGTCTATATTAAACGCAGGTGTTGATTATTGGATTGTTCCAGGTTTTAGTAACTTACAAATATAAAATGTGGTGGGGGGGGTAGGGGGTGTTGTAAAACGAAGGAAATCTTTGCTTGCCATCTGTATTAGAGTCCTCTAGAGGAACAGAACCAATAGGTTCTATTAATATGAGATTTTATAAAAGTGTCTTATGCAACTGTGGGGAGGCATGAGTCCAAATTCTATATGGCAGGCCACTAACTGGCAACTCCAATGAAGATCATTGATGAACTCTCCAGGAGAGGCTGGCTGGCTGAAGAAGAAATGAAAGTTCTCTCTTCTCTCATAGACGTCTTTAACTGATTGGATTAAATCCTTTTGTGACTAAGACCTTGGATTTTCTCATTGCAGAAGACACTCCTACAGTTGACTGGAGATGTAATTAGCCACAGATGCAGTCGACTGATTGGTAATTTAATAAATCAGTCTTCTGATTTGTTAACCAGCCATGAAATGTCCTTGTGGTAACAGGTCAGTGCTTGCTTGACCGGACAACTGGGCACCATCACCTGGCCACGATGACACATGCACCTCAACATCACAGTCCAACCCTTGTCAACTTGACAGCTATACACAGCACCATAAACCACACTTAATCTCTAAATACAATACAATAACAGACATGCTTCACCTAGCAATACTCAACTGTCCTGTGCACAAATGGAAAAATCACCAAATTTCTCCAGAATAGGGTGCAAGTCCTTAGGTAACATTCATTCTTAAACTTGATATCCTATAACTTGAACAATACAATTGTTCAAAATACTATAGCATGAACAATACAATTTATGTCATATAATAAGAAGAAAATAAGATATTTGCTTTAGGTACAAACACAAACATACTCTTAACAAAACAAGGAGGAAATATTTGTACCATCACAGTTCTCATTTCTGTAACTGATCATGTGGTCATGGTTCATATTTATCACTACCTTCTTCCACTACCCATTCCATGTTCCCTTTACCCTCAACAAGCACTTCAGCTGGTCGTGGTTCTTTGTCTGTTGAGTGACCCAAACCTTCATTTCTGAAATTTCTGGGGCATTGGTAGTCCTGCTTGATTGGGTTCTTGGAAGCTTTTTCATTGACGGTTATCACAGGGCATGGTAGTGCTAAAGGATGCCCTAGGGGATCTCCTATATTCCAGGAAAACTTTTCTTTGCCTCCATTGTGTAATTGCAGTCCGATTTCCCTCTGATAGTCAGGATCAATCACCCCAGACAGATAGTAATTCCCTTTCATGCCTGTTGACTTAATGTCATGAGAAGCTCAAAGTGGTCAGGTGGCAGTCTTAACTTCCAGTTCAATGGAATCACTGTTCTGTCTCCTGGTAGGAGCACTGCTCCTTTTGTAACTAAGACCTGTAGACCAGCAGAGTTTAAAGTTGCAGGGACAAAAAGCAACATTTTTTCTAGTGGATCACTAGAGGTGATAGTGAGTGGTGCCACTCCCATTTCCACCCCTTGATTCCTGGACTGTGAGTCTATGGGAGAAATAGCACCATAGAATGAATACTGATTCAGAGCACACACAGCATCCTGGAGAACATTGCCTCAGCCCTGCAAGGTATTGCCATCTAGTTGGTGCTGTAACTGGGTCTTCAAAAGACCATTCCACCATTCTATCAACCCAGCTGCCTCTGGGTGACAGGGAACTTGGTAAGACCAGAGAATTACATGAGCATCTACCCATTCCCACACTTCATTTGTTGTGAAGCAGTTTCTTTGATCAGAAGCAATGCTGTGTGCAATAGCATAATGGTGGATAAGGTATTCCATAAGTCCATGGATGGTAGTTTTGGTAGAAGCATTGTGTGCAGACACATACTCCATAAGCAGAGTATGTGTCTATTCCAGTTATAACAAATCACTGCCACTTCCATGATGTAAGTGGTCCGAGGTAATCAACCTGCCACGAGGCTTATCACCTCAGGGAATGTTGCCATATCAGGGATTGAGTGTGGGTCTCTGCTGCAGGCAGATTGGGTAATCAGTAGTGGCCATAGCCAGGTAGGCCTTGGTGAGTGGAAGTCCATGTTGCCGAGCCCATGCATTACCTCCATCCCTACCACTATGACCACTTTGTTCATAAGACCAATGGACAATGACAGGAGTGATTGGGGAAGGAGGTTTACTGGTATTCACAAAATGAGTCATTGTAACCACTTGATTATTAAAACCTTCCTCTGCTGACGTCACCTGCTGGTGAACATTCAAATGGAACACAAATACCTTCATGGTTTTGCTGACTCAGAAAGGTCTATCCACATACCTTTCCCCCAGACCTCTTTGTCACCAATTTTCCAATTGTACTCCTTCCAAATCCCTGACCATCCAGCCAAACCATTAGCAACAGCCCATAACCCAGTACACAGATGCATATCTGGCCAGTTCTCCTCCCAAGCAAAACAGAGAACCAGAAGCACTGCTCAAAGTTCTGCCCACTGGAAGGATTTCCCCTCCCCATCATCCTACAGGGACATCCCAGAAATGGGCTGCAATGCTGCAGCTGTCCACTTTTGGGTGGTACCTGCATTTAGTGCAGAACCATCTATAAACCAGGCCCAAGTTTTCTCTTTCCCAGTCAACAGATTGTATGGAACTCTCCAAAAGGCCATAGCTCTGGGCTGGGAAAGAGAAGGTAATGTGGCAGGAGTGGGAGCCATGGACATTTGGAACACTTCCTCATGTAACTTATTTGTGCCTTCAGGACCTACTTGAGCCCTATCTCCTATATACCATCTCTATTTTATGCAGAAGTGCTGCTATGCATGCCCAACTTTATGGCTTGATGGATCAGACAATACCCAGCTCATGATAGACAACACAGGTCTATTAGTGGCCCATGGTTAAGCGTTCAGTCTCTACTAAGGCCCAGCAGCAGACCAAAGGCTGTTTCTCAAACGAGAGTTATTATCTGCATAGGATGGTAAGTTTTTGCTCCAAAATCCTAAAGGCCTGCATTGTGATTCTCCTATAGGGGCCTGCCAAAGTCTCCAGACAGCATCTCTATTTGCCACTGATACTTCCAGCACCATTGGAACTGGTGAATCATATGGCCCAAGTGGCAGAGCAGCTTTCACAGTAGTCTGGACCTGTTGCAGAACCTCTTCTTGTTCTGGTCTCCACTCAAGACTAGAAGCTTTTCTGGTCACTTGGTAAATGGGCCAGAGTAGCACACCCAAATGAGGAATATGTTGTCTCCAAAATCCAAAGAGGCCAACTAGGTTTTGTGCCTCTTTTTTGGTCATAGGAGGGGCCAGATGCAGCAGCTTATCCTCCACCTCAGAAGGAATATCTTGACATGCCCCACACCACTGGACACCTAGAAATTTCACTGAGTGAGAGGCCCCTAAATTTTTGTTGGATTTATCTCCTGTATTCTGACACATAAATGCCTTACCAATAAGTCCAGAGTAGTTGCTACTACTTGCTCACTAGGTCCAATCAATATAATGAACCAGTGTGATGTCTTATGGGAAGGAGAAACAGTCAAGTCTCCTGAAGACAAGAGGATGACATAGGGCTGGAGAGTTTGAAGGTATACTGCTGACCTTGCCAGCTGAAAGCAAACTGTTTCAGGTAGTCCTAAGAGACAGCTATTGAGAAAAAAAGCATTTTCTAGGTCAATAGTTGCATACCAGCTACCAGGGATATGTTGATTTGCCCAAGCAATAATACCACATCTGGGACAGTAGCTGTGATTGGAGTCACCACCTGGTTAAGTTTACAATAATCCAGTGTCATACTCTAAGAATTGTCTATTTTCTGCACAGGCTAAAATAAAAGAGTTGAATGAGGATGTGGTAGGAATCACCACCCCTGCAATCTTCAAGTCCTTAAGAGTAGCACTAATCTCTATAATCCCTCCAGGAATCTGGTATTGCTTCTGATTTACTATTTTGCTAGGTAGGAGCAATTCTACTGGCTTTCACTTGGCCTTTCCCACCATAATAGCCCTTATTCCCCAAGTCAGGGAACCAGTGTGGGGATTCTGCCAGTTGCCGAGTGTATCAATTCCAATTATGCATTCCAGAACTGGGGAAATAACCTCAGAAGGGGTCTGGTTACCCACTGGACCCACTGAGAAATGGACCTGAGCTAAAACTCCATCCATCACCTGACCTCCATAAGCCTGTACTCTGATTGGTGGACCAGAGTGATGTTTGGGTCTCCTGGAATTAGTGTCACTTCTGAGCCAGTGTCTAGTAAGTCACAAAATATCTGATCATTTCCTTTTACCCAATGCACAGTTACCCTGGGAAAGGGCCATAGGTCTCCTTGGAAGGGCTGGGAAGAAGGTTAACTATAAATTTTTAGCAGTATAACAGGGTCCTTCCTCAAGGGTACCTGGCCTTCCCCTCATTCAAGGGGTTCTGGGTCTTTAAACTGTCTCACTAGAAATTTATTAAGGGGCCATGACTCTCTGTTTTTGTAATGCAAGGTAGACTTTTGTTCACTTGACTGAGAACTCTTCTCCTTTTACAGCTCAAATGAGAATTTGGTAGACTGCATGTCCATTTTACTCCTAGATACCCCATGATTTACTAGCCAGTGCCATCAGTCTCTGTGAGTCAGATTATCATGATTGCTCCTTTGAGTCTGCTGTCTATTATCAGAGCCACGTCCACCTGGTGTATGGCAATTAACTGTTGGCAAGTAGCTTCTGCCAATTCGGGATCTAACCACCCCATTGTGTTTAAGGATTCCAGTTCATTGATAGCAGTTCCCACAATTATATATGACCTACAGAGAAGGGTAGCTACAGAGCTCTTTATGGACGATGGAGCTGGTCTCACAAATTTATTCCTCAAAGTCCTGGCAAAAGGTATCCTGTGGACTTTTCTAGGGTATGTGAATGGGTCTTCCATGATAAATCCACTCTAACAGTGTAATCTCTAAGCGTTTGGGTCCCTTCATCTACACTATACCATGGCAGCTCTGACATTTTGACCTCAGGTAATGTTGGCTACTTTTTGATCCATTTTCAGCCAAACACCGAAACAAACTGTGAAGACCCTTTCTAACCCCTCTCGCTACAACATTGGATGCAGACTCTCTGCTTAATGGGCCCATATCAATAAATTTAGCCCGATCCAACTTTATATTCCTTCCACCATTATCCCACACTCTTAATATCCATTCCAACACATGTTCCCCTGATTTCTGTCTGTATAAATTGGAAAACTCATGTAGTTCTTTCAGAGAATAGCACATTTCCTCATAGGTCATGCACATATGGGGAAACTGAGGCCCACCATGGTGTCGTAGATTGCCCGGATTCACTTAGGATTCAAAGGTTTGATCAAGAAGTCCATATGCTTATCCCCTAAATTGTACTCTCTCTTTTTAATGTTAATTCCAGAGTGCCACAATATCTTTTAAAAATGAGTATATGTTTCACCCCAGCAACTCTACTTTAGGAACTGAGTTTGAGAAAGCATAAATGTTTAGCTAAGGGATGGAATATCAGATACAATATGAAAAGAACCCAAATCTCCATTACAAAGGGTTGGTTAAATAGATTAATGCTGCCATCATATGAAAGTAGCCGTCCAAAATGGCATCTATCCCTATGTAACAACATAGAAAGATCTAAACTATACACTTCAACAGAAAAGTCCAGAATAACCACATTTTTGTAAACAGCAACATGTCAGAGCAGTGGGATTCCTAATGATTTTTATCATTTGTTTTGTCATTGTCTCTAATTTTTCTACAATGAACATGCGCTACATTTGTAGTAAGAAAGAAATGCAATAAAAGTTCTTGAATAAAAAAGTAAAGAACCAGGAACCATTCTCTCCTGAGCAATCAGTGTACGTCTTCTTCTCTGAAGATATGGATCCCGGGATCTTCCCTTCAACCAATGGGGAGACCAAACCAGGAATCAGAGGAAAGAAGAGAATGAGGTCACGGTGTCTACTCACCTGGCTCCCTCTCTGGAGGTCACCTTGACAGAGGCCACTGCTCCTTTCAAGGTGTCCAGCTCTGCACAGCCCTCTCTCCCCTGGGTTCAAGGAAACTTGTCCACCCCTCGTCCTTTCCTGGTAGGGACAGTCCAAGCACCGCGGCAGCTAGCCCTGCTCCTGACCTCCCCTTGTGTTTTTTCATCAGTCCCTTTGTGAATGAACCTTCCATGAATTATCCCGGTTTAGTGTGGCACCTGTTTCCTATTGAGAGCCGGACCAGCACACTCACTCTGTTTGCTTTCTCTTCCTTTCCTCAGTCCTAATTCCCTAAAATAAACAACTCTCAAATTTACTTTTCCAATTTGACCTTCTCTCTTGATGTCTGGTATTATCCACCCCACGTTTTCATTTGGACAATCAGGCAGCTCTTATGCCCATCTAGGACTCTTTAATTTTCACTCCCAAAACTAAATCCTCCCTTTCCCTTCTTTTCCTAATGCCAATCACAGCACCACCAACCCCAAAGCTCAGAATCTTTAACTGCCCTGCCTTTAAATTTTTTAAAATCCTATCAATGGCCAAAGCCTATTACGTCAAGCTCGGTGTGGTAGTTAGATTCAGTTGTCAACTTGGCCAGGTGAAGGCACCTAGTTCTGTTGCTGTGGACACGAGCCAATGGTACGTGCACTTCATCTGTTGCTGATTACATCTGCAGTCGGCTAGGAGGCGTGCCTGCTGCAATGAATGATGTTTGACTTAATTGGCTGGTGCTTAAATGAGAGAGGTAGCACAGCCCAAGCAGCTCAGCATACCTCATCTCAGCACTCGCAGCTCAGCCCAGGCCTTTGGAAGTGCAGAAATAAATCACCCCGGGGAAAGTTGTTGGAACCCAGAGGCCTGGAGAGAAGGCCAGCAGAGACCATCCTGTGCCTTCCCACGTAAGAAAGAACCTCAGTGGAAAGTTAGCTGCCTTTCCTCTGAAGAACTAACAAAATAAATTCCCTTTTATTAAAAGTCAATCCGTCTCTGGTGTGTTGCATTCGGGCAGCTAGCAAACTAGAACACTCAGCAATGCCTTTTTGAACTGGCCCTTTTTGGTCTCTGTTATGTGGGGCTACTGAGTAAGGGTTCTTGAAATACAAAACCCAGAGCCAGTGGAATCTAACCCAAACTCCTCAACCTTCTATCCAGGGCCTTCAAGCATACTTTTCAGCCTGATTTCTCACTCCCTGCATGGAAGTCCTGCCTCCACTGACTCTATACCGCTCAGCCTTTGCTTGTGCTGGGCCTTCACTGAAACATTGTCCATCCCCATTTCAAACTATTCAAACCCTGCCCCTTCTTCAACAGCTGTTCAATGCAAGCTTGTGCATGCTGGTTCTCCAAATCAGGCTTTCTTCCTGTAAATAACCAGTTCCTCCTCTCCAATCCCACAGAACTTTATTTGCGTATTTTTCCTGGAAGTGATCATTTCCCCCCTTGTCGTTAAGACTATAGTCTCCTTGAGGTCAGCGGCCTTTTCTTCTTATCTCTGCATCCCAGGAGCCCAGAAAAGGGTCTGGGACAGGGCAAGTAGATAGTATGTGTTGTTATTAAATGAATGAGTTTTCCCACTTTAAAGTATAAATTCATTGTATGAATGAATAAAAGAAAAGGATTGAGACAGAGTGGGGAGCCAGAGACTCGGCCTCCAGTGCTGATTTCTAAAAAGGAAAACCATGGACAGCTCCCAGCAGGATGTGGAGGCAGAATTCCCAGAGACGCTTGGGGGTTCCAGGGCAGATGACCTGGGAGGTGGAGAAACAGCTACCTGGGAAAAGCAACTAAATGGCCAAATCCCCTGCCCAAAGCTGCGACCTACATAAGTTCCCTCTCCCAACCCCTGCCAACTTAGGTGCTGCTCTTGGAAGAAGAAAGAAAGACAGAACTCTGAATTTAAGTGTAATTCTGAAATAAGCAAATGTAGCTGAAAATGACTAGGCTGGGTCTGCTGCTTCAATAAGCACGAGAGGTGCTTGGAGTCAGAAATCACATGGATTTCTAGATGAGAACATTACCATCTTGCATAGCTGAGTTGTGTGATCTTTTTATATACACATTTTGTGCATTTACAGTATACTAAGGGCTTACAATTTGTGGTCTCATTTGACATGGTTGACTGTGTCATTTAATTGTTTTAACTGGGACAACCTTGAGACCCAAAGGGATGCTGTCAATAATTGATTTGGGGTACAGCCTTGAGAGGACCGCGGCTTATGGTTGTCCTGCCTGTAACCCTTACATATAAGGTAATATTATTTCCTGTGCATTGACAGATGGGGAAATGAAGCCCTAAAATGATAAGGTGCCTAGTCCCATACGACAGAGGGAGCAGCAGTGCAAGCCCAGCTGGCCATTTGCCACAGCCCACTGGCTTCCACTCCATCACAGATTTTGACCTTCTGGCCCCACCCAGCTTCCCCAACCCAGCTCTTTACTCAGACACCCCCTTCCCTTCATTCTCTCTTCTCTCCCTAACAGAAATATAATGCAAACCACATAGGTCATTTAAAATTTTTTAATCGCCACATTAAGAAAAGAAACCGAAGTAAAATTTTAGTACTATATTTGATTTCATTTTATTGTGTTTTTATATGGCTAATCTCAGTATCAACATTTTCCCCCCAAATCCTCTGAATACTGTATTTTATTTAACCCAATATATCCACAGTGGTATCCTTCGACATGTAATTAACATAAAACAATTATTCCTGAGCTATTTTACTTTTTTATTGTATTGTCTTCGCAATCCACTGGCTATTTTATCCTTGCAGTGTCTTAACTTGGACGAGCCACTCTTTGAGCTCAGTAGCCACCTGTGACAGTGGCCCCCCTCTGCACCAGGCAGCTCTAGCCTGAGAGGTAGGTAGGGCTCCCCATCCGGTCGCAGACACTGCCATCTAGTGGGTGGATGCACCTCGCATGAAAAACCATCTCCACCCAAACCCTGTCTGCATCCAGGGTAGCTGCAAGTTCTGCTTCAGAACCAGCTCCCCAGAAAGGAGAACTGCGCACTGCTAAGGAGATCCCCAGGGCAGGCAAACAGCATGCTGTTGAGCCTCTGTTACGGTTAGTTCTTCTTTCCTAGTTCCTTAAGAATTTAACGGAAAACAGTATTGTTTTTCAGAAGCATATTTAAAACTACCTACATGGCAGAGTTCCTTTTCTCATACCAGTGTGGAAGGTCACACACTGGACCTGTAAAGGGTTTCCTCTCCTTCTGCCCCCCACCCCCCTAGAAATTATGTACTCTTTCAATCCTTGGTGAAAACTTGTTTTCTTCCAATTTTTATCTTTCTCACTCAAATTGATAGTGGTTATTTGAGGATTCAGTTAACCGAGGTTTTTTCCCCCCATTTTGTGAAGAATTAAGAACTTTTGATTAGGGCTGATGTAATTTTAGACTTGTAACTTACCCTGCAGTTGAGGGGGAGCTTTAAGCCTGGTTCTTTCTTTCTTTCTTTCTTTCTTTCTTTCTTTCTTTCTTTTTTTTTTTTATGCATAGGCAGGCACTGGGAATCGAAGTCTCTGGCATGGCAGACGAAAATTCTGCCACTGAGCCACCATCACACAGCCCTTAAGCGTGGTTTTGAAATGAATAAAATGGCATGGCTTATTGCTCCAGAGAGCAGGGATGGAGCTGAGAGGGCTTGGCAGGAAGAGAAGCAGGTGGGGCATTCATTGGCCTGGCACGGAGTGTTTTCAGCACTCTGATGCCAGGAAGAGCTTGGGTTTTGTACAGATCACAGACGTGGTTTCCCTCTTGAAGGATATTAGAACCTTCACAACTCTCATGGATAAATAATAGCAAGGAAAATGATATCATGAGAGTATACAAGCGTGTATGTTCCTATATTGCAGCATGGGACAGCATTTAAATGGATGTAAAGCAAAGCATTTAGAGAAAGTAAGGAACATAGTTGCAATTCCATTTCTGCTATCCACTGGCTGTGTGACCATGCCTCAGTCACACGACCTCTCTGATCCTCAGCTCTCTCATCCTATATGAGCGATGGACAGTCTGAACTGTTTGTAGTTCTAGGGTGGAGAGCCAAGGAGAAACAAAAGATAGAAATCCAAGAAGTCGAGGGAGTTTCTCAGGAAGTTTCCTGGAAATAAGAGGGGAAAAACCCAAGTTCAGGAAGAGGGGTCTTTGAATAGGAAGGATGATTGGCTGGAGAACGTGATCAGCTGGGATGTCTGATTTATCTATTCTACAGTTGGTTAGAGGTTGTCCTGTTGAGAGGCCGGAAGGTGGCCTAAGTTGTTAAGTCAAACTACCCAGAATTGAAAGGGATCTTTGAGATAATCCAGTGCAACAGGTTCTGAAGTCTACTAAATGCCCATACCTCATGGGGTTAGCAGATTTTCAACAAAACAGACTTCTTTGCCACAGGACTTTTATCATTCCATGATTTTCCCAGAGGGAACAGAGTACACAGCATTTCCCAGACTTATTTAAACAGTGAACCCTTTCTTTTAAAGGAACATTCCTTGGGAAGTGTTCCAGTCCAGCTCCACCCTCTTATAGATCAGAAAACTGAGACCAAGAAAACTCAAGAGGCAAGTCCAAGGTTAACAATGATAGTGGCAAACACAAGATTGAAATTTAGGTTTCTTGACTCCAATATCCGGTGATTTTTCTTTTTTGTATTCAATGTGCATTATAAGCTATTTAAGACATAGAGAAAGATGAAGCGCAATAAAAGATATCCATGTACCACCACCTAGCTTAAGAAATAAGGCATTACCCATCCTTTCATGTCCCGGGGAAATCCCTATCCTGAATTTAGAGTGTGTCATTTATGTAAATCCTGGTGAGATTTCAAATAAGTCACATCATCTTCCAAGGATCTTCTTAGCATCTTCAAGGAGCTATAACCTGTGATGGTCTTAGAATTAAAGAAACAAAAACAAAATATCCCACTCAGCCTGGAATCACCAAGATTAAAAGCCCACCTGGAAAGTCCTCAGATTGCCTACCTACAGCTCACAGCATGTCAGAGAAATTTTAGGAATCGGTGAATTTTTCATGCTCAAACGGGCTCTTCAGATGGTTTATTAATTATGCCAGATGCAGGGGTGCTCCTTGCTTCATCCTGCATGAGACTTCCATGGCATGAATTCACTGCACCTCCCCTCCCCTCTGCAGGCCAGATGGGGAGTCAGATGCTGTATAAATGTTTAATTGTGGCACAGTAAAAATATTTGCTTTCTGTAGCTGGAAGCTGCTGAACGGAGGTAGGGCTGTCTACTAGAGTTGCCAGACTTCATTCTAATGAGAACAGAAATAAAGCCTGATTAAATCAAATTCCCCATAGTGTAGAACCACTTAAATAAATGTTTCATATTGTCTGCATGATGCTTTTAAAATGCAACAGCTGCTTATGTAATCATTAGGGTAGGCCTAAATCATTCATTGCCATCACAGCCGTCAGAACTGCTCTCCTTTTCTTCTGCTGCTGACACTTTCATTACTAGGGGGCTTTTCAGACGTACAGTTCAGGGTCTCCCTATCGACATGCTCAGGAGCAGGAGAGTGAGTAGGAGTGGGGTGTGGAGGGAAAGGCAGGTGTGAAGACCACACTTTATGGAAAGCCTGCATGTTTCTCACTGGGCTAACATTTTCACATTTCATCCTCCCTACATGGAGGAATTATTGCTTCCATTTTATAGATGGGGAGACTGAGGCCCAAGGAAATGGAGTAACCTACCCAAAGCTGCACAATTAGTAAGTGGCAGGACCTGTATTTGAACTCAGGTCTGTCTGAGCCTTGGCACTTCACAGAAGACTGCTGGAGAACACAGAGGAGCATCAGACTCCAGACACAACAGATCTTTGGGCAATGACGAGATCAAGGAAGGCCAAAGTGAGCCACAGAGAACCAGGGAGACTTTGAGCTGGGGGTGAGAGGTGGGGCAGTGGAGAGTCTCCTCTGAATTCCATCTTCTTGGCCAGTACCTAGTCTAAGTCCCTCGTCATTCACTTATTCACCACAACAGCCTCCTTCTGGCCTCTCCGCCTCCTTAATCCATCATTCACCTAGTAGCCCAAGTAATCTTTCAAAAGTGTAAGTCAGATCATGTCATTTTTCTTCTCAAAAGCCTCCACTGGCTTCCCCTTGCTTTTAAAACATCACCCACCTCTGTGAACCTTAAGACCCTTTGCGTTATGACCCCTGTCTGCATCTACTTTCCACTTCTCTACTGCTTTCCAGTGTCCGGATGCTGAGTTTCTTTCTGGTTCTCAGACACACTAAGCTTTCTGCTTGCCTCAGGACCTTTGCACGTACTGCACCCTTTCTCCCCCAGATCTTCCCGTGACTGTCTCCAACCTGCCATTCAGATCTCAGCTCACACATCACCTCCCCAGAACAGCCCTTAGTAGAAAGGTATCCTCTCCTAGACGACCCCCAATGCGTTGCTCTGTTTTATATTTTTTTGTGACACCTATGATTTTCTCAATTTCTTGACTTTTTTACTATTCTGCTCTGCTAGAATGTAAGCCCTCTGAGAGATGTCTGAGCTGCTCAGCCCCGTTTCCCCAACCCCAGAATTGTGCCTGGCACCTAGTGGGTGCTCAGTAAATATTCATTGAATAAATGAGTTAACTTGTGTCATGCATTCCTCTATATCCAGGACAGACTCTGAATTGAAAGTGAGAATTTGATTCCGAAAACCAATTATCACATCCAGATCCAGATGCAATGCTGGTGTTCCAATCTGGCCTCTCTCCACATAGGTGATCTCAGTCATAGGGAAAGGCAGACAGCTGGTAGAGAAAATCCAAGGAGACCCTCCCAGGAAGGAGGAATGCCCAGCAGCTCCTGAATCCACACCCCCAGCTCTGCAAGGCTGTCTCTAAACCTCATTCCTGGTTCTTGCAAGGCTTCTGACACTCATTTTTGCAGGAGAGACAGTCAACCCTAATCCCTGAATTGGCTCAAACCCCACCTCTTCCTGCAAGCATGCCTTCTACCGCCACAGAGGCCAGACAGCTCACTCCTGACCTCTTGCAGCTTGGGCTCTGGCTATCACTTAGATAAGCTCCAGTAAGATTTGGAGGGTAGAAACATTCATCTCACTCCTTTCGGCAGCTTATATCATGGAGATACAAGATTTTCCTGCAGCAAAGCTCTACTCTCTTCTACAGCTTCCCAGTGACAAGGGACAATTGCTGTGATGGCAGCAGTGGCAGCAGCTGCCTCATTCCTGAGCTGTGTCTCCAGCAGCCTGCTCTCGAACCCAGCAATTTCAGGGGTAGCCTCAGAGGTAGGGTCTCCCCTGGCAGGGCAGTTCTGCAGTGTTCTGGGGTTGTTCCTGGAGGCTGAGGCTCCTCCAGCCCCTCCCAGGGATTTTGTAAGCTCCCAATTCTCTGCAGTAGATCCCTTCCTCCTTAAAACATCCAGGTGCTCCCTCTTTCTTGCACTGAACTCTGAGGCAGAGCTCCTCCAGGGTAAGGACTGGTTCTTGTCCATCTCTGTATCTTCAGGGCCCAGATGTGGCCTGGGCTGGCGGAGCTGCCCATGAATGCTTTGTGAACGTAAAGAAATCACACACACACATACACATTGCTTGTCTATCATCAGCCAGGTCAGCCAGCCCCATGAGGCAGCTGCTCTGTTACAGACGAGCCCTGTTAATAACACAGGTGTCCTATTTGTTTCATTTTCCGGCTCAATTTGGAAGTC
The DNA here is from genome assembly GCA_004026745.1 of Myrmecophaga tridactyla. Lineage (NCBI taxonomy): Eukaryota > Metazoa > Chordata > Mammalia > Pilosa > Myrmecophagidae > Myrmecophaga > Myrmecophaga tridactyla. Next base: position 972 of record PVIY010011975.1, on the reverse strand, counting down.
TGACCTTCTCTTGCTTTGCCTCCTGCTGGGAGCTAATCCTGGGTTATGGGAAAGGACCTGGATTTGAGTCACAAAGTCATAGCCCTAGCACTTTCTATCCACACAACCCTGGCCACCACTCCAGGCTCAGTTTTCCTACTACCTGAAATGGAGCCGCAATGCTGCAGAACCAGTGTACACAGGCTTGCAGGTGCTCCATGTATCAGCACTGTCCGATGTCTGTACCCAGAGGCAATGTTCACACTCCCCCTGGAGGCCCCTGCTCTATCTGGCTCCTAAGAAGGGGTGGTAGAGGGTGGAACTGAGAGTTAAGCTCCCCTGCCAGCCTGCCTTGCAGAAAAGCAAAGAAGAATTTGGCCTCAGAGAGGAAGACCCTTCTCAGCTGCAGCCTATGCACTGGCCGCAGGGCCATCTCCACAGGAGCCATATCTCTCCTTTATGGGGAGCTCTGAGAAGGACAGGTCCCATCGGGCTCAGCCCCAAGAGGGCTCTGTTTAGTACATCCTGCTGCAGGCAGGGACAGGAGAGCGGGAGTCTTCCATCTCCGTCTGCAAGGCTGTGGAGCCACCGTTGAGAGCAGCTACGAGGCAGGTGCTTCTGATGCATCACGGCCATCAGCTGGAACCAATGCACTCCCAGCCCCTCCTGCAGCCTGCAAAGACAGGGAGAGAAGGACACCACAGGGGAGGCTCCTGGGTACCTTCTCATCTCTGTGCACCAGCGTGACAGCTATAACCGCCTCATCTGACCCTCGCTGCTGCCGCCTTATTTCCCCAGGTTGGAGGTAGGCACAGAGAGGAAAAGTGAATTCCTAGGAAGAGTTTTATCAGGAGAATAACATACCCATTCCCTGCCTGTTTTAAAATCTTCCCTGATGTGCAGAACAAACTGCTTAAGGAAGATGCGTGGGGAGGACCAGAGCACGGGAGAGAAATTGCCAGGAAATCACCTTGGACTCAATGTAAGGAACTC
>PVIY010011974.1:29063-63624 GCA_004026745.1 Myrmecophaga tridactyla | reverse complement strand
AGGGAGAAATTAAAACATTTTCAGACAAAAAAAATCACTGAGAGAATTTGTGATTCAAATCGCAGACCAACTTTCCAAGAAATACAAAAGGGAACACTAGAGACAAATAGGAAAAGACAGAAGAGAGAGGTATGGAGAAGAGTGAGGAAAGGAAGACTATGAGTAAAGGTAAAAAGAAGGAAAATCAGATATGACATAAAATCCAAAAGTCAAAATGGTAGAAGAAAGTACTACCCATACAGTAATAACACTAAGTGTTAATGGATTAAACTCCCCAATCAAAAGACATAGAATGGCAGAATGGATTAAAAAACAGAACCCATCTATATGCTGTCTCTACTCAAAGGACATGAGGGCAAGAACACAAATGGACATTTGCACAACAATGTTTATAGCAGCATTATCTACAATTACCAAGAGATGGAAACAGCCAAAATGTCCATCAACAGATGGGTGGCTAAACAAACTGTGGCATATACATACAATGGAATATTATGCATCTGTAAGACAGAATAAAGTTATGAAGTATGTAACAACATGGGTGGACCTTAAGGACATTATACTGAGTGAGATTAGCCAAAAACAAAAGGACAAATACTGTATGGTCTCACTGATAAGAACTGACATTAGTGAATAAACTTGGAATATTTCATTGATAACAGAGACCATCAGGAGACAGAAATAGGGTAAGATATTGGGTAATTGGAGCTGAAGGGATACAGATTGTGCAACAGTACTGAATGTAAAAACTCAGAAATGGACAGCACAATACTACCCAACTGTAATACAATTATGTTAAAACACTGAATGAAGCTGAATGTGAGAATGATAGAGGGAGGAGGGCTGGGGGCATAAATGAAATCAGAAAGAAAGATAGATGATAAAGATTGAGATGGTATAATCGAGGAATGCCTAGAGTGTATAATGATAGTGACTACATGCACAAATTTAAAAAATGTTTTTGCATGAGGAAGAACAAAGGAATGTCATTATTGCAGGGTGCTGAAAATAGATGGTAATTAATATTTTAAAATTTCAACTTATGAGTGAAACTAAAGCCAAAAATGTTTATTTAGTACAAAGTTTATGTTTTGACTAGTGCATTTCCTAATATAACTTATGTAGATAGCTTGGTTGAACAACATAAGTACATGGAACTTTGGGTAGGACATGAGATTTTGTTGGTTTGTCCAGAGTGATGCCCTGATGAATCCCAGAGTGATTTGATCAGAGTGGAAAAGTATTTGCAAAGTCCTCTTTGGGGAATGGTCAGAACGGGGGAAAATTCAACCTCCCCAAGTTGAATTCTTGATATTCTCACAAGCAGTGTGGACAACCAAAGCTATAGGCTGAGCCCCCAGTCTTGGGGTTTGTTCATATGATACTTAACCCCACAAAGGATAGGTCAAGCCTACTTAAAATTAGGCCTAAGAGTCATCCTGAAGAGAACCTCTTTCATTGCTCAGATGTGGCCTCTCTCTCCAGCCAACACAACAAGAAAACTCACCACCCTCCCTCTGTCCACATGGGACATGACTCCCAGGGGTGTGAACCTTCCTGGTAACATGGGATAGAAATCCTAGAATGAGCTGAGACTCAGTATCAAGGGATTGAGAAAACCTTCTCAACCAAAAGGGGAAAGAGAGAAATGAGACAAAGTGTCAATGGCTGAGAGATTCCAAACAGAGTTGAGAGGTTATCCTGGAGGTTATTCTTATGCATTAAGTAGATATCACCTTGTTATCCAAGATGTAATGGAGAGGCTGGAGGGAACTGCCTGAAAATGTAGCGCTGTGTTCCAGTAGCCATGTTTCTTGATGATGATTATATAATGATATAGCTTTCACAATGTGACTGTGTGATTGTGAAAACCTTGTGTCTGATGCTCCTTTTATCAACCTTGTGAACAGATGAGTAGAACATATGGAATACAAATAAATAATAGAGGGAACAAATGTTAAAATAAATTTAGTTTGAAATGCTAGTGATCAATGAAAGGGAGGGGTAAGGGGTATGGTATGTATAATTTTTTTCTGTTTTAGATTTATTTTTCTGTTGTCTTATTTTTTTTCATAATTGATTCAAATGTTCTAAGAAATGATCATGATGATGGATATGCACTATGTGATGATATTGTGAATTACTGATTATATATGTAAGATGAAATGATCATATGTTAAGAATATTTGTGTTTCCTTCTTGTAATTTTTTTAAAAAATTAAAAATTAATAAAATTTTTAAAAATATATATATAAAATTAACAGGAGTTTGGAAGAAATTGATTTAAGTGGAGGACGTTTCTTCGGGTGTGGTGGAAATAACAAGAGAACTAGAATTAAAAGTAGAGCCTGAAGCTGTGACTGAATTACTGCAATCTCATGACCAAACCTTAATGAATAAGTAGTTGTTTCTTTTGTATAAGCAAAGAGAAAATTGTTTCTTGAGATGAAATCTACAAATAGTGAAGATGCTGAGAACATCATTGAAATGACATTGAGGGATTTAGAATATTACATAAACTTAGTTGATAATACAGTGGTAGGTTTTACAAAAATTGACTCCAATTTTAAGTGTTCTACTGTGAATAAAATGATATCAAATAGTATTTCATGCTACAGAAATATTGTGCTAAAGATTGAAGGAATAGTAATCTAGAATTACCACCACTTGGCCAATGTCAAAAAGATGATTTTTCAGTTCTGTGCTGGCTAGAACTTTCAAGAGAGGGGCAGCAAATCTAGGAATCTGCTCATGTTTGGCATCCCCTTTACCAGCCTGACTGAAGATCTTGGGGGACAGGACAATTCTTGAAGATGGAAGCCACCTCCATCCTTTTTTCCTAGACGATATTCCCTGTTCTCTATTTAGCCTCGTTCTCCTCTCCAGATTCTTCCTCCTCCCAAAACATACAAAGTATAATGTTATTTTCATCTACTTTTGAAAACTTAATCTTAAAAGTTGTTCTTTCCCAGAGCTTGCTATTTTAGGATTTTATTGTATAAGGGTAGATATACTGGATTGAACAAAGGAGCTCAATATTCTGACACTAGTTATTAAACTTTGATACCTTCAATGTTTTGCTAAGAATTATTGTAGTATTTATTTAGTCTTTTGCCATTTTCATTCTCAGTTACTAGCCTCCTTTTAAGATATCTGGATTCTTTCGCCCTGTCCATTCCTTTGGTATGGAAAAGAATATACCATTATCTGTTAGTTAACATCTTGATGTGTATATTTTAATACCTTCATTTAGGGGTAATAATGAGAGCAAAGGAGTGACTAATTTTTCAATCTGTAGACATAGTGGTATGAGTTTGAAATTATATTTATGCATTATATTATTAATCAAATTGATAATACATTATATTATTAATCTGAAAAAAATGATCACAAATCTAATCCATTTTTGTGGTTGTGCACCCATTTTAAGTGGGATCTTCTGATGTGGTTATCTCATTAACGGGTATGAACACTTCATTCAGAATGGGTCTTAATCCTCTTCTTATTGAGTTCTTATAAATAAGTGAAATTCAGACAATGAGAAAAAGTCATAGAACTAAGATGCTAAGATCAATTAAACCCAGAAGAGAAGGGAGAAATTAGTAGACAATCTTATGTGCCCTGCCATGTGACAGAGGAGCCAAGGATCACTTGCAGCTCATATTGGGAATAAAGCATGACCTTGATGATGTTGGATTTGGACATTTTCCTCCTACAAACTGAAAGCTAATTAATTCCCAGAGTTTAAACTAACCCATTTCACAGTATCTGCTTGCAGCAGCCTATAAAAGTAAAGCAGATTTAATCAGCTGACTAATGGTTTAAGTCCAAAAGCAAGATAACCTCACAGCAACAATCAAGCCAGTGTTTGTTAACTGTTCTAGTTTGCTAGTTGCCAGGATGCAACACACCAGAGATGGATTGGCTTTTAATAAAAAGAGATTTATATTGTTAGTTCTTCAGAGGAAAGGCAGCTAACTTTCCACTGAGGTTCTTTCTTATGTGGGAAGGCACAGAATTGTCTCTCTTGGCTTCTCTCCAGGCCTCTGGGTTCCAATAACTTTTCCTGGGGTGATTTCTTTCTGCATCTCCAAAGACCTGAGCTGAGCTGTGAGTGCCGAGATGAGGTATGCTGAGCTGCTTAGGCTGTGCTATGTTGCACTCTCTCATTTAAGCACCAGCCAAATAAGTTAAATGTCATTCATTGCAGCAGGCATGCCTCCTAGCTGACTGCAGATGTAATTAGCAACAGATGAGGTTCATGTGCCATTGGCTCATGTCCACAGCAACAGAGCTAGACATGTTCACCTGGCCAGGTTGACAACTGAATCCAACTACCACATGTCCACCCCTTGTCAACTTGGCAACTACACACATCGCCTTAAACAATATTAAGGTGCAAAAAATTCTCTTCAGACTGTGGACCTGTGATTCTCAAAACAAGTTGTTTGGTGCCAATATGCAAATGAGTGACAGTCACAAGATCCATAGGGAGAAACTGGAAGGAAAACCTGAGGGCAATCACTATTGGATTTCAAAGTCTGAAATTCATTTATCCTACAGCTTTAGAAAGTGGCAGTCCTACCCTTTCCAAGGGCCTATGCAGTGGCCTGCCTCTTTCCAAATCAACCTCGGGGAACACTGAGAAGACCACATTTTTCTCAGCTTCACTCTCTCCAGGCATCAGGGCAACCCCTGGGCTCTCTGCCATTTCCAGGGCACCATGCTCAACCCCTCCATGAGGTGGCAGCCAGGTTCTCCCCAGTCCCCCATGGAGCATGCTGTACCTTCTCCAAGGCCCGAGGCTATACGACTCTTCCACTGAAGTAAAGTGGGAAACTCATCCTTTCCCTTCAGGGTAAACTCACCCTCTTTGTGTATATGGGTGGGTCCACTATCCTGGCCAAGGTTTCTTGGCTTCAGACCCAAGCTTCCATGGTTCTCACTCTGCAAACTCCAATATCTCCCTTTTGTGTCCACCTTTGTCCAGGTTGGCCGTGGTTCTGTTTACACCAAGTCTCTTCATGCATTCCAGGACTTCTCTATCATTCTCTTCACAGTTCCTCCAAAATCTTCCCCTTAGCCATTCAAAACATCATTCCAACATATCTGGTATTTGCAAACTGCAGCAGCACCCCACTCTGCAGTACCAAATCTGTTCTAGTTTGCTAGCTGCTGGAATGCAACACACCAGAGATGGATCAGCTTTTAATAAAAGGGGATTTATTTTGTTAGTTCTTCTGAAGAAATGCAGCTAACTTTCCACTGAGGTTCTTTCTTACATGGGAAGGCAGAAGATGGTCTCTGCTGGCCTTCGCTCCCAGTCTCTGGGTTCCAACACCTTTCCCTGGGGTGATTTCTTTCTGCATCTCCAAAGGCCTGAGCTGAGCTGCCAGTGCCGAAATGAGGTATGCTGAGCTGCTTAGGCTATGCTACATTGCACTCTCTCATTTAAGCACCAGCCAATTAAGTCAAACATCATTCATTGCAGCAGGCACGCCTCCTAGCCGACTGCAGATGTAATTAGCAACAGATGAGGTTCATGTACCATTGGCTCATGTCCGCAGCAATAGATCTAGGCACCTTCACCTGGTTAAGTTGACAACTGAATCCAACTACCACATTAATTAAATACATGTTTGCCATAGCCTAGCCAAATTGACATGTGAAATCAACCCTTTCTGCTTATATGATTCATTATGTGATTCCACAGAAATTCATGCATTCTCTGAGGGGAAATGTATTATTTCATTCATCACTAAACAGTATGTTTATGTAAGTTTGGTTTACAGACATATACTTACTCAATCTTCTTTTCATTTTGTTTTTCTGGCCCTAAAATAGTAGTCAAACAAAGTTGGAGAAAAAGATTTATCTCTGTCTTCTTAAGGTACAATAAAGTATTCTTTTGTTCCTTCTGTTATCAGTGATTTCTACAGTGGTGACCATTCCTTTTTAACTATGCCATCCTCCAACATATGTGAGACAGATGGTTTGATCAATTAGCTATGGGTTTGATTTCCTTCCTGATGAGAAACATTGTGCTCTACATGCTGATTCTCATGGCCATGCTTCATATGCACGAATATCTGTTAGGAAAAATGAATTGAAAATGAAAGGGGGGGCAATAAACAGGGTGTGTGGATTCAGATTGTAGAAATAAGAAAAAAATAATTTTAAGATATTTCATTGGCATGACAAAAAGATTTATTAGAGGTGATAGTCAAGGGAGAACATGATATATAAAGTGTATTGAAAGATACAAGAGAAAATGGAAAATTTTGACATAATTTCATATGCATATTTTCAATGAATTGAAAACATCTTCCTATGGTAAATACTTTCCTCATCCCAGTCACATCATTAAAGGGACTAAGTACAAGAGAAAATTCTCAACCAAGTTCAATAACTTATAAAAGACAAAACTTAGGCAAAGTCTATACACAGTCTGATTTCCTGCTTTGACTTAGTAAAGACAGTATGCTAACCCTAACATAAACTGGCAAATAAGGTGACTCCAATCACAAACATGTAAGTAAAATTTAGCATAATGTTGACAGTGCTCTAATTTTGATCCAATCTCCATATAGGCATTGAGCCTCTATTATAAAAAAGTTTGAATTTTTATATCTAAATTGGAATTTTACCTTCATCTTCTGATAAATTAAATCTTATGTGACAGAAGTACAAAGATATACATTATCTCCAATAATGAACTAAAAAGAAGCATCATCAGAAATACAGAACGAGTATATATTTTGCTAAGAACTGAAACAGTTTGAGAAATTAAGGTATTCAAAAGCTGCTCTAGTATAACAGAAGAGAGTACAAAATACTGTATTTTGAATATATCACCATTCATAAATAAAATTAAAAATTTAGTTTTAATTTGGATTGCAACTATAATAGTATTCTATATGTGTCTTGAGTATAGTAATATAATATGGCATAGTATAGTATAATGTAGTATAATATAATGTAATATCACAAAAATAATAGGATATCCGAAATAAAACCCAAGTTAATAGATTTAGGGATTTGAGACTTATTATAGCAATAAAAAGGAAACTGAGCTCAAGAACATTGATTTCAGATTTCAAAAATGTGCATATAAATGCATATGTATATTCAAACAAATATATAGTATGAACTAAATAGGCAATGACTAATGTAGACAACATTCTGGGTAGATTTTTTTCACTCATTTTTTTCCACCCTTTATCCCTTGTGAAAAGTACTTCTATGAACATTTTCTTGTAAGTATTTTGTTGACTTGTCCTAAGTATTTGCTCAACTGTTTTGTGTATGCACTTAGTAGAAGATTTGTGGGTTACACGGTAATTCTGTGTTCAACTTTCAATGGGCAATTGAATTGTTTCCCACAGTGACTGCACCATTTTGGAAAAATACAAAAATGTACAAGATTTCCAGTTTCCCCACATCCTCTTGAACACTTGTTCTATTCAATCCTGCTTGTGCTTAGTCTACAGATGAAACCCTGGACAGATATCCAGGAGTCCAAACTTAAAAAAAAAAATTTGCCAGAACATGCTCTTACCAGGATTCCTTCCTCTCCCATTACAAAATTCTTTTGTGAGTTTGTTTTACAGGGAGTCAAACTCAGCTGCTGACAGAGTATGCACAGACGTACATTACTCTACATCCTTGTTTGCAGATCCTCACACTACAGCTTCCATTGTTTTATGTAAACCTCCTGATAAACAAGTTATTTTAGGTTTGCAAGCTCAAGATAAGTAATTTACCTGGTTATCTACTGGAGTGGTATCTATATATTTAAAATCTGTAATGATAACACAGAATAAAGATAACTGATAACACTCCCCAGTTAATTGGGGCTTTTCCATGTCTTTATTTTCTGCTTCTTGAGCTTGTATTCACAGAGATACTATCTTACATGGACACTGCACACTCAACAAATTGCCTCCTTACACATTAGTTTGAATAGGCATTTTCCATATTTTAAAAATATATGTACTTATCTAATCATGCTTATTACTAAAATTAGAATTGAAAATTGTAAGGAATTAAGGAAAAATGCAAACCATGGTCTCTTGATCCCAGATTCACATTCATCACTTATATGTCCCCCTTTTTTAATGTACTGGATTTTACTTTATGAGAAACATAAATTGAATATAATAAAAAAATATAAAATTGCATTTTCCAATCAACTCAATTCTGTTTATCATGCTATCTTCGACTTCTGCCCCAAGGATATTTAATATTATAAATAAATAAATTTTATTTTCTGCAGTTATGTTTTATATTATTCAGTTCAGGTTTAACAGTTTGGTCATCTATTTTATTTTCCCATACTTTCTTTTATTATCATCAAAGTCTTTGCATCAAGATACATAGAAATGATAACAGCTTTATTTTTAAAGCTTAGTATTAAATATTAAGTATATTTCCCCAGTTTAATTTTGCATTACTCTATCAAGAAAAAAAAAATTAAAACTCAGGTTATTTGAAGCTTAGACATACTTCCATGGTCAGCCAGGCTACATAAAAGCTGGTGGCTTTGTTCTTGCTGCTGTGGCTGCATATTCAGTCTAGAGAGATGGGGCCACATTATACTTGTGTGCTACAAAAATGGATGGCCTGTTATAAGCCAGGTTACAAAGTAAAGATGAGCATAAGGGAAGGACATTTTCTTTCAATAACAGGATCTCTGAACAGTACCAGTGCATCATTTTTTCCCAAAGCGGTTTGAGGAGCTGGTGTGCTGGTTTGAAATACTATGTACCCCAGAAAAGCCATGTTCTTTAAATCCTAATCCAACCCTTTGTGAGCAGGCATATTGTAGAATGGGGTCTTCTCATTAGGTTCATTCCATGGAGATGTGATCTGCCTAGTTGTGAGCATGACCTTTTGACTAGATTATGTCCATGGTGCTGTGGCAGTAATGAATTTCCTCTACATATTTCATGGCTTCTTTATTTTCTTGAAGAGATTTTCTCAAAGACTCCAAATTTTCCATATGAAACAGGAAGCCATTCTGGCTTTAAGATATTGGAGCTTGATGGGTGACAAACAGGATTGTAACATTTACCATTTTATTTGAAGCATCCAAGTGGTTCATTCCTTAATTTCACATCTTGGGTTGAGACAAGCTAGAATTTTCAAGGAGACTTACTTTTAAGTTAGGGGTTACATTTTAATAATAATAGAATAGAATTACTTCTACTATAAATGTCTACTCGTAAAACAGAGAAGCCTGAACCCAACCTCATGGTGTACAGCAAGATCCTCTTATGTCTGCCTTGAGATCTGCTTCCTTACAGTAGATGTAAAACATTGAGTACAGCCAAAACAAGCTTGTATAAGAACACAGTTGAAGAATTTGCAATGATGATTTCAAGACTTACTATAAAACTGCAGTAATAAAAATAGATCAATGAAACAGAATTAGTGTCTAAGTATGTCCACAGATTATTCTCAACTGATTATCAGTTAAGAAGCCAAAGCAATTGAATCATATCTAGATTATAAATAAATAATCCCTACAAATCAATAATAAAAAGATAACCCATTAAAAATAGATGAAAGATTTGAATAGACGCTTCACAGGAAAAAAAAAATGAATGGCCGATAAACATGGAACAGACCTGGCATTGTATGTCATCAGTGAAATGCCATTGCAGTATCAATGAAATATCACTTTTTACCCACTAGATTAGCTAAAATTTAAAATAATGATATTGCCAAACACCAACTACTATTTGCAACTTCTGGAATCATCAGGCATTGTAGTTGGAGTAGGAAATGGTACAAGGACTTCGAAAACAATTTAGCAGTTTCTAGTAAAGTTACCATATGTCTCAGAAATCTCCTCCTCAATTTTTATCTAAGCAGAATGAAAACATAGGTGCAGAAAAATACTTGTGTTAATGTTTATGTTAGTGTAATTCATAATAGTCTGAATTTGAGATATTCTGTCTTTAAACAGAAAAATATATTTAAAACTATGTTATATTCATAAAATCCATACGACTCAGCAACTAAATTGAATCAACTACTGATGCATCCAATAGCACGGACAAATTTCAATAGCATTGAGTGAAACAAAAGTAACCAGGCATAAGTATACTAATATATAATGTACTAAGATAGATACAATTAGTCTCTGGTGATAGAAATCATATTAGCTGTGGCCTGGAATATCATGTGGGGGGTTAACTGCAAAGAGAAATCAGGGAACCTTCTGGGGTGATAGAAATGCTCTCTCATTTTTTTTTTTCGTGGGCGGGCACCTAAAATGAATCGGGTCTCCTGCACAGGCGCTCTACTTGCTGAGCCACCGTGGCCCGCCTAGAAATGTTCTCTTGATTAGAAACAGGTGCTTTCATTTGCCAAGTCTCATCCACAAACACAATCTGTGCAATTTCCTATGTGTAAATTATACCATAATTTTATTATTATTGCTTATAGTTTTTCTTTTTTCTCAGAAGCTTGTCCCAAATTTCCATGTAATATATACAAACCAAATTTTAAAGGTTATGTTTTACTAAATGTATACTTCTATATTTTACTAAATTTATACTCTACATTTTACTGAATAAATTTCTGAGATGTAGATTTAATTCAATTCCAGAATTTTGTCATACAGAATAATGCTCTTATGAAGATTTTTTGTTTATACATTTTAATGACTTGATTACTTCCACGTAATTGAATTCAGAAGTGTATTATCTGCCCAGTGAAAATATATGTCCTTCTAACTGTTTTTTTGACTTTAGAGAGAGGGTTAGAATAATTATGTTCCTCTGTTCATGGCACATCATCATCATCAGTAGGCCTGGCAAAGTGCATCTCTTTTTAAATTTATTTATTTCTTTTATTCCACCATCCATCTCTTCTGCCACAGCTGGATATGATTAATGTGAGTCTGCTTGTATTCTTGTTCGTTTACAAATGTTTGTTTCTGTTTCATGTGCATACATTTTTATTCTTACATAAATGGCTTTGTGCCATATATTTCAACTTCCATCTTTAAATTTAAGGTCAATAGGGGACATCTTATGGCAAACCAGAAAGGAAGTATTACTACAAAGTGTACATAAGCTCCACAAAAGAGAACTGTCTCAGAGATAATTCCTTCCTATATAATCCTATTAATCATCATATGCATAATTTATACAGTATATTATATATATATAAAGCTTCAGTGTTTTAAAAAAGTGTCCTTATCTAGAAATCTGAAGATTTATTCTAAGCTAACAAAAGAGTTTCACTTTTAAATACTATTTAACTTTTTCCCAGTAGTTACCTTCTGCCTTTTTCTCATCACAAATACAAGAGTTAAAAAAAAAGAGTAAAATAATAATTTTATTTAATGAGGGTTGTTCTTTGGAAGATTATTCCTTCTTTTAACCTCTACTTCACCATAATCCTTTAAAATCTGGCAATGGTAATTGTATTCCTTGAAGAAAAAGGGGAAAAAAAACAACTACAGAAAGTGGCATAATGATTATATTATTTATACTTGGATCACTACATAACTAAATCAATATAGTTCACCCTAGTTTGACTGCTAGATATTTGGGTCTGAGTTCTTCAACATGACATTTTTACAGAAATCAATCTCTGCATACAAATGATTTTCTTTGTGAGCTACACTCAATCATTGTGTCTCTTAAATGGCATGGAGTTTGGGTCACTTCAATAATCTAGGCCTGGACTGTCACAAACAGGTCCGAAAGGGTGCCTGATTGAATTCCTATTGGAGTTCCAGTTAAAGGACTAACAAGTCACTTGTGGTACCTTCTCCATGGAGGTAAAGGCAACTGTGGATTCTAGAGTCACTGTGCTTCAGATATAGTCTCAAAGGTTTAGAAAGCTCCATCAACTCTCACTGCCTCAGTCAAGTACAGACACCCATTAAGAACTAGAAGTGGATCCTCTATTAGAGGTGGGTAGACACTATTTATCTTCTCTTTTGATAAGTGATATTTAAAAAGTCTAAAACCAGCAACCTAAAATGATCCACTTAATTTCTTTTTAGTTTAATCAAGTAGTACAATTCTCCAACTCAGTTTTTTTCCCAAGATTTATAGCTATTTTGGAAATAGAGGCTGTCAAATATGATCCAGCTATGTAGGTCTCCAAAATAGAACTGTTATCATTATGTCTTATGCATTTAGATCAATTATATCACTAATAAAACAATGGATTTTTGCACATTGAAACTGTATATATCATGGTAATTTTAGAATGTTAACAAAAATAAAATTGCATATTCCATAGGATAGCCTGTGAGGTTAAATTAGATATGCAATTACTCAAACTGAAAAGGATTCCAATACCTTGAGAATATTCCTGTGGATCATAAATTCTCTCAAGAAAATTATCCATTAAATATGATAGTATACACTCAGATACATATAGAAGCATAGAGTACAATCAGTGCAATAATGGAACATGTTTAGGTACATGACTATCTCTTAGTAAAATAATTCCCACACATTTTAGTTGGTAAGATATCAAAAAAAGGATCTCCATTTAAGGAGAGACACTTCGTTGGCAGGAGCAGGACATTAAAAAGCATCATAACCCTAGGGAGAAAATAAAACACAAGAAGAAAATATTTATTTCCTGGGTTGGTCTTTAAACAATTGATGTAAAATAGAATATTCAGAAATAATTTAATATATTGGTTATCTTCCCTTGTCATTGGATAATAAAGAAAATTCTAAATACATGGAAATATTCACAAAATTCATTTTTAAAGATATCATAATTGCTATCTATCCATAAAGAACTGATACTAATTTAAAGACAATTCCCCAGTATTTCTACTCTCCCATTTACTTCCCTCTCATGGATTTTTCTACATAGGAGGGAAATTGCCTAGAGAAGGATCAAGATTGCCACCCTCAAATACTGCAAATTTAAGTTTGTTAGCCCCCTTTCTGACCCTGATTTTTAATTCATGACCACTCGGGCTCACTATTACAAATTGGTGGGCAAACTTCTTTCATATAAGATGCCACCTCTCACATAAAATTGAGTAATTCCTTGAGAATCATGTCAGCAAAGACATGGAAGACCAAAAATGGAAATTTCTGTCTAGTTCATGCCTGGTAGGGCAGCATGACAAAAAAAAAGTGATATGGATCTGAACTAGGCATGTGCTGAAAGTGAGACTAAAATATAATTCAATTATTTTAAAGAATAGCTCAGAGTGTATATTTTACGAATCAGAGGGCTTTAGTTACAGCCATTTGCCTACAAACAACCTGAGAGAACTAAGACATAGAGACTGGAAAGAAACTTACAATAACTAATGAAATTGTTAATGAAGGATTAACAAAAGAAAGTAGGTGGGGGTATGCATGGATGGGAAAAAGTAAAGCCTTGAAAAGAGAATTTAGAGAAATTGGAACATAACCCAATGTAGAGTTTTGAAAGAGAAATTAGATAAATATTTTGGCTGTGATTTAAAATGCTGTTTTTAAAAGTTTTGTTATTGCATTTTCAAATGAAAGTAGCAAGTGAGCAACATATTCAGGAGATTTCAGGAGAAAGAGTGGGACCAGTATAATTTGGAAACATTCATACCAGGTGATAGTTGAAAAGGTTGCCAAGTGAGGAAACAGTGATAATATGAAGGCTGAAGGGAGAACATTAGAAATTGCAAGTACAAGAGAGGCAAAATAGGAAAGATGCCTGAGATGGGACACAGAAATAAGAGCCCATGCTTTGGGACAGAAGGGCATGCTAATATTTTAAAACTACAGGATTGCTCCTCAGTGTAAAGAGCTGCAGATTTAAGGGCATATTATGAATTTTGTGTTACAAATTACAATCAAAACAACACGACAGTAAGGACAAAAAAACTTGACATAGTTGAAATAAATGTATCATCATCTAGCTTGACATTTCTTAACTAACTGCATCATAATCATATCATTGTGTTCCAGAACTAAATATTAGCTTGTCTAAATGATTACTTAAATGTCTCAAAGCACCTAAAGCTTAGCATGTTCAAATTTTCATATTGGTCAGCCCCAACTGTGATAGTTTCTGGACTGTTAAAACAAGTAGTTGTCTTAAAAACATAGGAATTTATTGACTTCCAGTTTTGAGGCTAGAAGAAATCCAAAATTGAGACCTCAGTAAGACATTGCTTTCTCCCCAAAGACTGGTGTCCTGGGGCTGGCAGCTGGTGAGCCTTGGTCCCTGGCTCTTTTGGCACATGAGAATACACAGGTGATGTCTTATCCTTCTTTCTCCAGTTCCGATGACTTCTGATTTCTTCTCCTCCAAGTAGCTTTCTCTCTCTCTGTAATCTGGATTAAAGCCCAATCTGATTAAATTAAATTGAAGTAACATCTTTTTTTTATTTTTATTTCTTACATGGGCAGGCACCGAGAAATGAGCCCGGGTCCTCTGGCATAGCAGTCAAGCATTCTTGCCTGCTGAGCCACCGTGACCCACCCTTGAAGTAACAGTAAGATCCCCACACACAACAAAATTGTGACTAAGACCAAAAACATGTACAAACTCGGGTACACAATTCAGTCACCATACTTTAGCATTTACTTTAATATCCAAAGATTGTTTTGACCATTTCCCTAGTTTCAAAGAGCAAACATAAGTGCAATTCCCCTCCATCTACCATTCTTTCATATATGTCTTACATAATTCATTATATTAATTTTGTTTAGTAAGTCATCTTGTTTCTGCTGCCAAATGTTTGCCAAATATTCCTTCTCTCTACCTCCAATTCCTTCACTTTGACCCAAGCTAACATTATCTCTCACCAGGAATCCTGCCTTGACTCATTTCTTTACTCTCACTCATGCCCTACCTTTACCCCTTTATAATCCTAAAATTCATCACTTTCAAAATAGCTAAAGAAATCTTTCTTTTTTAATTTAAATTCACCTCATTTAAAACTTTGCAATGTCTTATAACTCACTTAGAAAAAAATACAAATATTTATTGTGGTCCACATTACCTGTTTCTACTAATTTTCAAGATCTCACGTGACCCAGCCGGTTACACATGCCTCCATTATTTCTCCACTTAAATTCAACAAAACTTTAGTTTTATAAAGAAATAAATGCACCCAGCCTGGAATCCCAGAATGTTCTTCCTCACATTTATTATAGAGCAAGTCCTTCTCATACTTTAGGTTTTAGTCCAAATGTTACCCTCCTAGAAAATCTCTCAATATTTATTTAAAATCATTTTCCCCAGATTGTAATGATGTATATTCTTTTTTAATTCACATATTGAACTTATCAAAATATGCAAGTGTCTTTTTTATATGTTTCTTTACCAGATTTTTGTTTATTGCTTATCTCTGCAATGAAATATTCATGAGGTGAGGGTAAGTGATTTATCTGAAGCTTGGACATTGTCTGGTGCAGAATGGGAATTCAATGAATACTTGGTAAATATATAAAGAGAATGATTCAAAGAAATCAAGAGAGTGAATAATGTTTGGTGGAAGAAACAAATAGTAATCATATACTCTGTAGTTTCAGGAATTATTTTGGTCTTATTTCTGTGATTCTTTTTATATTGTCATTCATTGTTTTTCCTATTGCAGAATTGTTTTCTATTTTTCTTTCTGTTCTGTTCTTTCTATAAGAAGAGAAAATGGAAACAACTCTGGCTTTTTACAGTTAAGGTGTTTATGGTGATATAGTCTTGACTCTTTGGAACTTATCTTCAAGTCTATAAATAAGAGACAATGACCGGATTTCTTTGGAACCACTGGAGCCATCAATTTTGCAGGTAAGGGACTATAAATGATTTAGTTAGGTTCAGTTAACCATTTTTAAAATAAAGAAATGTAAGAAAGTATTTGGGCATTTTATTGTAACATCCTCACTCTGGCAAATACATATATAAATTGTCATAGAAACACTGTAAAATAAGGGTGTTTATTATTATTAAAATTTCAAAATATTGTTTTTAAGTAAAATATTGAAAATTAAGGTTAGATATATTTTATAAATTTAAAAATTAATATGAAATTCTATAATAAAAAGTGTTTAAAAATAAAACAGTAGAAAAAATATAAGGAATTGCAAGAAGAGAAAAAATCATGAGAGAGGAAAAGGAAGTAGTGTACAATAAATCACAGTGGGAAAGAAGTACAGAAATGATAAGATTTCAGAGATATTATTTTTAAGTTGAAAAATCAGTAATCTGAAAAATAGGTTTGCAGATATATCTTCCTGTATTCTTATCTGTGTAAATAAATTGAAAATAACGAAAAAGGTAACATATGAATGACAGAATTGGTCATTTAAATTGTAGCTAGATGAATAAAGAGAATGAAGCAGGTTATGGGTAGAATGATCTATTATTGAGATATAGCAAGAAATCTCAGGTTAAGAATCATATGGATCCATATTTGATTCCTCTAGTATTTGTCACTCAGTGCCAGAGACTTAAGATATTAACCATGGCTTCATTGGTTGCAAATTAAAACATAGTCATAATTTTATAAGATTGTAAGGAAAGACTTTCCCAAAATGTTGCCTTATGCAGAATTACATCGTCTCCCAAATGATTGCAAAGTTTTTCAAATATAAAGGCTAAAGTTTAATAAATGAGTTAGAATATTAAATAATTTAGGGATATCTCATTTTAGCTGTCTAGGAGTTGTCCTAGACATCTAAATGTAATCACGGAAAATAATTCCTGAGGGTTAATAACCACTTCTTTTCTTGTCCAAACAGATGAATTTTCAAACTTTTACATGGCCTCTGAAAATTTCACACGAGTTGCTGAGTTTATTTCAGAGTATCCAGAGGTCCAAATTCCTCTTTTCCTGATATTCCTGGTCATCTATGGCCTGACATTGGCAGGGAATCTGTGTATTCAGATTCACCAGCATTGACTCTCAACTTCAAACCCCTATGCATTTTTTCCTCTGACATTTGGCTATCATCAATCTTGGAAATTCAAATGTAATTGCCCCTAAAATGTTGATTAATTTCTTGGTAAAGAAGAAAACCACCTCCTACTATGAATGCGCCACCCAACTGGGTGGTTTCTTGCTTTTCACTGTGTTTGAGATTTTCCTGCTAGCTGTGATGGCCTATGACTGCTATGTGGCCATTTGTAATCCCCTGCTCTACATCATGGTCATATTTCATAGGATCTGCCTCCTGCTGGTATCCCTCACATACCTCTATAGCTTTTGTATAGCTATAGTGGTTTCATCATGTGTATTCTCTGTGTCTTATTGTTCTTCCAATGTAATCAATCATTTCTACTGCGATAATGTTCCTCTGTTAGCCTTGTCCTGCTCTGATACATATTTCACAGAAACAGTAGCCTTTATTTTTTCAGTCACAAATTTGTTTTTCTCCATAAATATGGTTTTAGTATCCTATATCAACATTGTCTTGTCCGTTCTAAAGATGCATTCATCCAAAGGAAGGAAAAAAGCCTTCTCCACATGTGGTTCACATATGATGGCAGTCACAGTTTTCTATGGGACACTGCTATTCATGTATTTGCAACCTCGAACTAACCATTCATTAGACATTGATAAAATGGCTTCTGTGTTTTATACCCTGGTGATACCTATGCTGAATCCCCTAATCTATAGTTTGTGGAATAAAGATGTGAAAACTGCCTTAAAGAGACTCCTAAAAAATCCATGTTCCTCTGTTAAATCCATGTAATTTTAGAACCCTTTAATGAATGAAGAGATTGTTGAGGTAAGCTGCCATTATGCCACAGAAATCAGAGGGATTAACATGCCCAAATAACATGCCAGAAATACTACACTGGATTCTTGAGCTGTACTGTTTGCCACTGTAATATGTTGCACTTTCAGGAAGTTCTTCTGATTATCTGTGAGCCAAATTATAAGGTTACAGGCAAGCCTGGTAATTAAAAGAGGCTAGAATTTGAGGAAAATTGAATTTAAAAAATGAGATGAAGTTCTTGAAGTTGTATGACTAATAAGTAGGGCATTCACTAACACTGCCCAGGAGTAAGAAGGTAACCAGTTTGTGATAAATATTTCTAGTAGTCGAGGGAGATATACATTTAAAAATCAAGTAAATTTGAATAGTGCAACAAAGTATGGATGAAAAAAGAAACCAATCTTATTCTTTGTCTTCTTTCTTACCTTCTGTCTATGGACAGTTGGAAATAGTTAATGATAACATTGCAAAGTACTATAATAACAGATTGCTAAAATCCTTGTTACCACTAAGTTAACCAAATTAGACTAAGTATATTTAAATAAAAGTCTATAAACTTGTCAATATTATTTTACATGGGCAGGCACTGGGAATCAAACCTGGGTCCTCTGGCATGGCAGGAAAACATTCTTGCTTACTGAGCCACCATGGCCCACCCTAAACTTGTTAATATTTTTTAGTGGAAAAATTTAACCAATGGTATTTAAATTTTGAAATCTAGGAACCAGAATACAATGGAAATGATTTTATTCTAATTAATTGAATTTATGCCTTATTATGAAAGATATAAGGCACACCATAAGTAAATGTGTTTTCATGTTGTGTATTACTTGATTAATAGGTTCATTAGATTTTGAAGATTTTCATTTCTCTCTACTTGAAGTATCAGTCTTGTTTTTAATGTGTAATAAATGTGTTGGATTGTGGTATTCTTAGACTTGTAAATGACTATATTCAGGGAAGTTCTTCATGTGGTAAAAGGAAAAAGTTTATTTTGATTACAAATTTTCTATTTCTTGATCAGTGAATGTTCACCAGTATCTATTCTACAACTTTGATTATATACAGGTGATCAGGCTGTATCCTGGACATAAAAACAGAATAACCAGATAAAGATGAATGAACCTTATATTTAATGAGCTCCAGAGGTAATTATGACATTGAATTTGAGTGATGATTTTTGACAAGTAATCAAAGAACTAGACCTGAAAAAATATATAGTCAATCAAATTAACATTCTACAGAACCATTTTAACTTACAAGTGGGTTCCAATGTTGAGTTACTTCTTTGGGTACAGACATCAAAACTTTAGTCATAATATTTATATTAGAAAAAATATAATTATTCAAGACAAAACTAGACTCAGAAGTATAGAAAATTGCAATAGAGTGTCTTCGAGTTTGTCTTAATATTGACATATTAGGTGTAGTTTTTATGTCAATCTGTTCTTTTCCTTGGCTTGAGAATGGAAATGTAGGAGAAAGCTATCTTGATGATAATTGAGAGTTTGAGTTAATATATAGCATCTTATTTCAGCCCCACATTCACTGCCATTTTCCAATTTGTTTTGTTATATTTTCATCTTAACATATATTTGGCCACAGAATGTTATAAAATTGTAACCATTTTTTTGTATTATTTGATACATAGAGTCAAATTGGGACCTTGTTAAATTATTTCCTAGCTTGGCCTTCAATTGAAATATGGAATAAGTTTGACCATGTGATAAAGAACAATATTTGTCCCAACAAACAAATTATTTTATCAGCTATTAAGATGGTCTTCAAATGGTAACTTTTAGATTTAAGAAGTGGTACTTAGAAGATCATTAAATTGTATGTTGTCAGGTAAGACTAATGAAATATGTTAAATTCAGCCCTAACTATTATACACTGAAGATAGCTTTTTCAATGAATTTTCAAGTTAAATAAAATAATTACTTCTCAATTTAAGCATTGATGACTCAATTTGATGTGTTAATAAATGAACGTAGTAACCTGTGTGTGTACATGTAATCATGCTGAGCATTTCTAGTGAAGGAGAATGGTGATTATCATTCACTGAAATCAATTTACCAACAAGTGTTTGAGCTTCTAGACAAGCCATGTACCTGATATGTGAAGAAATACAAGAAAAGGTTTGAGTTCATTTGTACCCTGAAGTAGAGAGAGAATGTTAAAACACTCAAATTTTCATGATAAAGTTGTATCAAGTCTATATTGTGCTGGTTTGAAACTGTCATGTACCAGAAAAGCCATATAATTTAATCCTCATTCAATACTGTTGAATGGGATCTTTCTTACTGTTTCCATGGAGATTTAACTCACCAGTTGTAGGTAGTAACTCATTCAAGGTGAGGTTGCTTACTGGAGCCCTATAAGAAGGAACCATTTTGGAAAAAGCCAACAGAACCAACAGAGACCACACTGCCAGGGATCTTTGGAGATACATAAAGAAAACACCCTCAGAAAAGCTGTTGAAGAAACCTGGAGAGAAAGCTAGCAGACATCGCCATGTACCTTCCCAGTTGACAAAGATTCCCTGAAGCCAAAGACCCCAGCGGACTCCAGCCACTTGCCTTCCCAGCTAACAGAGTTGTTTCAGATGGTATCAGCCTATTCTTTGGAGACTCGGGTTCAATTTCTGGCTCATGCACTTCCCAAAACAAGAAAATAAGCAGACAAAGAAAGAAAAAACAAACAAAAATTCAACAAATCGTGCTCCAATAATGGGATACTTACATGGGAAAAGAATGAAATGTGACCCAGGCATACAAAAAGAGAAAGAGAGAGAGAGAGAGAGAGAGAGAGAGAGAGAGAGAGAGAGAGAGAGAGAGAGAGAGAGAGAGAGAGAGAGAGAGAGAGAGAGAGAGAAAGAGCAAGAAAATAGAGATGGGATGCATGAAGAAGATACAGGATAATATGTGTTATGCTTTACTTTTTATGAATTCATAGATTAAATATCACTTAAGGTTCATAGATACATTTGTGTATGTGTCTCATTTGTATACATATGTCCCTTATTTCTCTTTGCTTGATATTTAGGATTGAAATCACTGTGGTGATTGGTCAGTCTATCTTAAACCTTTTACAAAACTGCCAAAATTTTTTTCAAAGTTTTCATTTTCACCAGCAATATATGAGGACTTTAATTTCTTCACAACCTCACCAACATTTCACTGTAGTTAGTCATTTTGATTAGAACCATTCTAATGAGTGTTTATAGGCAGCATGTTGTGGTTTTAACTTGCATGTACCTAGTGCCTAATGATAATGAGGTTAATTGTGGATGCTTATTAGTCATTTGTATATATATATTTGTTAAAATATACATTCAAATCACTTGCCCATTTTGTAATTGGATTATGTGTCTCTTTCTTATTGAGCTGCAATTGTCCTTTATGTATTCTGGATACATGTTCTTTACCAGACATGTGCTTTTTAAGTATTTTATCCCATTCTGTGACTTGTTCTTTTGTTTTCTATATAGAATCTTTTGTCTTTTGAAAATCAAAGGTTTTTATTATTGATGACATAAATTCCTCACTAAATTGTCTTGGCATCTTTCTCCCAAAACTGTCCCAAAATAAATGGCTTTATTTCATGGCTTTATAGATATTCTTATGGAATGATACATTATCTAAATTAAGGAAGTTTTCTTTTGGCTTGCTAAAATTGCCAGGAATGCAATATTCCAGAAGTGGGTTGGCTTTTCAATAGTGATTTATTAGTTTACAAATTTACATTTCCAAGGCCATGAAAATGTACAAATTAAGGCATCAAGAGGAAGATACTTTCTCTGATGAATGGCTGCTGGCATCTGGGGTTCCTTTGTCACATAGAAGGCACATGGTGATATCTGCTGGTCTTCTAGGTCCTGTTTTCAAACTGGCTCTCTCCTGGAGCTTCTGTGGGCATTTTTATCTCTCCAAACTTCTGTCTTTTATCCTCTCATAAAGGGCTCCAGTAAAGGATTAAGACCCACTTTGAATGGGCTGGGTCATATCTCAATTGAAATAGCCTAACCAAAATCTCCTACCTTCAGTAGGTCTGCCCCCAAGACTGGATTAAAAGAACAGGGTCTTTTTTGGGGTTCATAAGAGATTCAAACCAGCACAAGTTTATTAGTAAGCTTTGCAATCAAGTTGTATGAGCTCTCCCTCTTACTTCTTCATTTAAAAATATTAGGACCATTCTAGTTCTGCCACTGCATTTCCACATGAATTTTAGAATCAGTTTGACAGTATCTACAAAAATCCTGCTGAGATTTTGAAAGTGATTGCATTGAAACTATAGATTAATTTGTGGCAAATTGCTATCTTACAAATTTTGAGTCTCCTAATCCTTGTTCATGACATATCTCCCATTATAGAGAGCTTTAATTTCTTTTGGCAAGGTTTGGTAGTATTCAGTGTGTATGTTTTGCATTTTTTGTTAAATTTCTAAGTATTTTATTTGGTTTGATTTTTTTGTGAAAGGAATTGCTTTCTTAATTTCATTTTCTGATTATTAGCTGCTGATTTGGAGTAATACATATAAATTTTGGATGTCAATTTTTCCCCTTCAACCTTGATAAATTTACTAATTTTGCATATATTTATAAAATCCTTAGACATGTCTATAGGAAGTATCAAGTGTCTATGAACAAATACAGATTTACTTCATCCTTTCCAAACTTTATGCTCTATATCCTTGCTGATTTGTAGTTGTTCTGTTACAGAAAGGGAGTGTTGATGTCTCTAACTACTAACCCTAAATTGTCCATTTTTGCCTTCAATTTTGTCCTTTTTTGCATACGTATTTTGAGGCTCCATTGTTCACTGTATATGTATTGTAAATTTGTAATGGTAATATTATATTGATGAATTGGCACTTTTATCATTATCAAATACATTACATTGTCTCTAGTCATATTGCATAAAATCTATTTTGTCCTTTATAAGTACAATTACTTCTACTCTCCTTGATATTTACTTGCATGATGTATAATTTTCCATTCTTTAACTTTAATCGTATATTTGATGCTGAATCTATTCTGTCTCTTTCATAGACAGCATATGTATTTGGATCTGTTTTGGTATTTAGTCTGTTAGTGTCTGCATTTTGATTAGAATTTTTAATTCATCTACAGTTCACATAAATACTAATATAGTCAGATTTATATATTTCATTTTGTTATTTATTTTCTATATATCTCATATGTTTGAGTCCCTATGTTGCTTCTCTTACACTTTCTTTAATCTAAAGTATATATTTCCTAATATAACATTTTAACTCCATTGTTGGATTTTAATTATAATATTGAATTATATGCTTAAGTATTGCTCTGGGCATAACAATATGCAACTTAAATTAAAACAGTTGATTTTAACCAAATTCCATTAAAATTAGACACTTTGCTACAATATTGATTCACTGTCATGCTATTATTTTCATATCTATTACATCTTTATATGTTAAAGGCCAATGAGTTCTTTTATTTTATTTTTTAGTGAAAAGACAACAACATACAAACTCAAACATTCTTAACATATGAACATTTCATTCTTGGTATATAATCAGTGATTCACAATATCATCACATAACTGTATATTCATCACCATGATCATTTTTTTTAGAATATTTGCATCACCCCAGAAAAATAAAGAAAAGAGAAAAGAAAAAACTCATACATACCATACACGTTACCCCTCTCTCTCATTGACTGGTAGTATTTCCATCTATCCAATATATTTAAACCTTTGTTTCCCCTATTTTTCCTATATCCCTTACTACTCCCTTTCATTGATCACTAGTATTTTAATCTACTCAATTTATTTTAACATTTGTTCCCCTATTATATATTTATTTTTAAACCATATTTTTTACTCACCTGTTCATACCAAAGAAAAAGGAGCATCAGACACAAGGTTTTCACAATCATACAGTCACATTGCGAAAGCTATATCATTATACAATCATCTTCAGGAAACATGGCTACCAGAACACAGCTCTATGGTTTCAGGCACTTCCTTCTAGCCTCTTTAATACACCTTAAACTAAAAAGGGAGTATCTATATAATGCATAAGTATAACCTCCAGGATAATCTCTTGACTCGGTTTGAAATCTCTCAGTCACTGACACTTTATTTTGTCTCACTTTTCTCTTCCCCCTTTCGGTTGAGAAGGTTTTCTCAATCCCTTGATGCTGAGTCCCAGCTCATTCTTGGATTTCTGTCCCACATTGCCAGGGAGGTTTACACCCCTGGAAGTCATGTCCCACATAAAGAGTGAGAGGACAGTGAATTGGCTTATTGTGTTGGCTGACAGAAAGATGGGACACATCTGAGCAACAAAAGAGGTTCTCTGGGGGTGATTATTAGGCCTAATTTTAAGTAGGCTTAGCCTATCCTTTGCAGGGATAAGTTTCATATGAACAAACCCCAAGACTGAGGGTTTGGTCTATTAATTTGGTTGTTCCCACTGCTTTTGGGAATATCAGTAATTCTCCAAATGGGGAAGTTGAATTTCCCCCCTTTCTTCCCATTCCCCCAAGGGGAATTTGCAAATACTTCTTTAATCACTGTTCACATCACTCCTGGATTTATTGGGACATCACACTGGACAAACCAACAAAATCTCATGGCCTATTCAAGGATCCATGCGCTTACGGTTTCCTATTAACCTGTATTAGGAAATGTGCTAGTCAAAATATAAATTTTATACCAAATAAACATTTTTTTGCTTTAGTCTCACACAGAAGTTGAAGTTTTAAAATATGAATGACCATCTATTTTCAACACCCTGCAATATTGACATTCCTTACTTCTCCCTCATGCAAAAAAGAATTTATTAATTTGTACATTTAGTCACTATCATTGTACACTCTAGGCATTCCTAGATTATACCATCTCAGTCTTTATTGTCTATCTTTCCTTCTGGTTTCATATGTGCCCCCTGCCCTCCTCTCTCTATCATTCTCACATTCTGCTTCATTCAGTGTACTTACATTATTGTGTTACAATCAGGTAGTATTGTGCTATCCACTTCAGGACTTTTACAATCAGTCCTGTTGCACAACCTGCATCCCTCCAACTCCAATTACCCAATATTTACCCTGTTTTTATCACCTGATGTTCTCTGTTCCCAAGTGAAATTATCCAAATTCATTCCCTAATGTCAGTTTATATCAGTGAGACCATACAGTATTTGTTCTTTTGTTTCAGGCTAATCTCAGTCAGCAGAATGTCCTCAAGGTCCATCCATGTGGTTACATACTTAGTAACTTTATTCTGTCTTACAGCTGCATAATATTCCATCATATGTATATACCACAGCTTATTTAGCCACTCATCTTGATGAATATTTTGACTGTTTCCATCTCTTTGCAATTGTAAATAATGCTGTTACAAACATTGCAAATGTCCATTTTTGTCCTTGCCCTCATGTCTTCTGAGTAGATACCTAGCAGTGGTATTGCAGGGTCATATGGCAATTCTATACTTAGCTTCTTGAGGAACTGCCAAACTGCCTTCCACAGTAGTTGTACCATTTGACATTCCCACCAACAGTGGATAAGTGTGCCTCTTTCTCCACATCCTCTCCAGCACTTTCCATTTTCTGTTTTATTGATAATGGCCATTCTGGTGGGCATGACATGATATCTCATTGTGGTTTTGATTTGCATTTCCCTAATAGCCAGGAAACTTGAGCGTTTTTTCATGTGCCTTTTAGCACATTTGTATTTCCTCTTCTGAGAAGTGTCTGTTCATGTCTTTTGCTTATTTTGCAATTTGATTGTTTGTCTTTTTCTTGTTGAATTGAACAATCTCTTTATACATTCTGGATACTAGGCCCTTACTTGATATATTATTTCTGAATACTGTCTTCCATTGTGTAGTCTGTCTTTTTACTTTCTTGATGAAGTTCTTTGATGCACAAATGTGTTTAAGTTTGAGGAGTTCCCATTTATCTATTTCTTTCTTCAATTCTCATGCTTTGGGTATAAGATCTAGAAAACTGCCTCCTGTTACAAGTTTTATAAGGTATTTCCCTACATTTCTTTCTAAAAGTTTTATTGCCTTAGATCTAATGTTTAAGTCTTTGATCCATTTTGACTTAATTTTTGTATAGGGTGTGAGATATGGATCCTCTTTCATTCTTTTGCATGTGGCTACACAGTTCTCTGAACACCATTCATTGAAGAGACTCCTCTGTCCCAAAAGAGTTGGCTTGACTGCCTTATCAAAGATCAATTATCCATAGATGGGAGGGTCTATATCTGAACACTCTATTCAATTCTGTTGGTCAGTATATCTATCTTTATGCCAGTACCATGCTGTTTTGACCACTGTAGCTTTGTAATATGCCCTAAAGTCAGGTAGGGTGAGACTTTTGACTTCATTTTTCTTTCTCAGGATGTTTTTTAGCTATTTGGGGGCACGCTGCCCTTCAAGAAAAACCAATTTGGTTATTGGTTTTTCTATTTCTGCAAAATAAGTCTTTCAGATTTTAATTGGTATTGCATTGAATCTATAAATCAGTTTAGGTAGAATTGACATCTTCACTATATTTAGTCTTCCAATCTATGAACACGGTATACCCTTCCATTTATTTAGGTCTTCTGTGATTTCTTTTGACAATTTCTTGTAGTTTTCTTTATATAGATCTTTTGTATCTTGAGTTAAATTTATTCCTAAATATTTTATTATTTTGATTGCAATTGTAAATGGGATTTTTTTTTCTTGATTTTCTCCTCAGATTTCTCATTGCTAGTGTATAGAAACACAACAGATTTTTGAATTTTGATCTTGTAACCTGCCACTTTGTTGTGCTCAGTTATTTCCTCTAGTAGTTTTGCTGTGGATTTTTCAGGATTTTCAACATATATATAGTATCATATCATCTGCAAACAGTGAGAATTCTACCTCTTCCTTTCCAATTTTGATGCTTTGTATTTCTTTTTCTTGTCTAATTGCTCTGACAGGAATGTCCAACACAATGTTGAATAAAAGTGGTGACTGTGGGCATCCGTGTCTTGTTCCTGATCTTAGGGGGAAATTTTTCAGTTTTTCCCCTTTGAGGATGATGTTAGCTGTGGGTTTTTCATATATTCCCTTTGTCATGTTGAGGAATTTCCATTCTATTCCTATCCTTTGAAGTGTTTCAAACAAGAAAGAATGATGAATTTTGTCAAATGCCTTTTCTGCATCAGTCAAGATGATCATGTGTTTTTACTGCTTTGATTTGTTGAGATGGTGTAGTACATTGATTTTCTTATGTTGAACCATCCTTGCATACCGGGGATGAATGCTACTTGGTCACAAATTCTTTTAATGTGCTGGTCCTGGGCTTTTCTTTTTGGGGAGCTTCTTAATGACTGACTCATTTTTTTTACTTGTAATTGGTTTGTTGAGGTCATCTATTTCTTCTCAAGTCATTATGGTTGTTGATGCCTTTCTAGGAAGTTGTCCATTTCATCTACATTGTCTAGTTTTTTAGCCTAAAGTTGTTCATAGTATCTTCTCATTACCTCTTTTATTTCTGCAGGGTCAGTCATTACGTCTCCTCTTCCATTTCTGATTTTATTTTTTTGCATCTTCTCTTTTCTTCTTTGTCAACCTTGCTAAGGGGTCATCAATTTTATTGATTTTCTTATAAACAAACTTCTGGTTTTGTTGATTTTCTCAATTGTTTTCATGTTCTCAATTTCATTTATTTCTGCTCTAATCTTCATTATTTCTTTCCTTTTGCTTGCTTTGGGGTTAGTTTGTTGTTCTTTCTCTCGTTCTTCCAAGTGAACAGTTAGTTCCTCAACTTTTGCCCTTCTTTTTTGATATAGGCATTTATGGCAATATATTTCCATCTTAGCACTGCGTTTGCTGCATCCTATAAAGTTTGATATGCTGTGTTTTCATTTTCATTTGCCTCAAGATATTTACTGATTTCTCTTCTAATTTCTTCCTTGACCCACTGGTTGTTTAAGAATGTGTTGTTGAGCCTCCATATATCTGTGAATTTTCTCGCCCTCTGTCTGCTATTTTTTCCACCTTCATTCCTTTATGCTCTGAGAAAGTATTTTGTATGATTTCAAACTTTTTAAATTTAATGAAACTTGCTTTGAGACCCAGCATATGGTTTATCCTTGAGAATGATCCATGAGCACTTGAGAAAAAAGTATTTCCTGCTGTTGTGGGATGTAATGGGTCAAGAAGTTTTAATAAATATTTTGGAATATTTGTTGTAAATCAGCTAATAGAAGAAAAGAGAAAGGTATATTCATATATGCATACATATACTTTCTAATATAATTTCCTTACATCCTAAAGAGTTTTATTTAGTCATTCTTGCAAGGCAGATCTGCTAGCAGCAACTTTGTTAGTCTTCATGTATCAGTGAATATCTTTATTTCATTTTGTTTTTTGAAGGACAATTTTGCAGGATATAGAATTTTTGCTTGATATTTTGTTTCTTTCAGTACTTAAAACATGTCAACCCACTGCTTGATGGTGTCTATTATTTCTCATGATACCAGGTGTTATTCTTATTCCCATGTATTAGCCCTAGTCTCTTGCTGCTTTCATGGTTTTCTTTCATTCTCTCATCAGTTTAATAGTGATGTGCCTATGCATGGATATTTTTGTGTTTATAACACTTAACTTTTTATCTTAAGTGCTTGAATGTATAAAGTTTTTCAACAAACTTGAGAAGTTTTCAACCATTATTCTGCAGATATTATTTCTGCCTCATTTTTCTCTTTCCTTTCTTCTGGGATCCCCATTATGTTTATGTCAATATTCTTGAGCGTTTCTGACAGGTCTCAGGGCTCTGTTAATTTTTCTTCATTTTGCCTTCTGCTTTTAGTTTAGATAATATCTACCCATTTATTTTAAAGTCTGTGAGTCTCTCTTGCACAAATTCAAATCTGATATTGAACTCATCTAGGGACCTTTTAAATTTTTCAGTTATTGTATTTATCAATTCCAGTATTGCCATTTTAAAACAATTTCTCTTTATTTTTCTTTGATGAGTCACTGTAATTTCACTTTCTTTTGATATTTTAAACTAATTCCATTTAAAATTTTGAGCATTCTTATCATGACTGCCTTGATGTTTTTGTCTACTAACTCTGACATCTAGGACCCTAAGACACAGTTTTTATTAACTGCTTTATTTCCCTGTTTGTGGCCCACTATGTTTTCCTACTTTGAATTTCTTTTAAATTGTTAGTTTGGATTTTTTTTAATAAAATGTCGGTTCTGACCCCTTGATCCTCAGATGGATCACCAAAAATATCACAGAAATATAACTTTTGTTAATGATTTCTGTTTTGTCTTTGGTCTGTGGATCATGGCAAATGAACATATAAAAGCCAGTAATTCTTATAAAACTTATTTAACCGTCTTTTCTCTTTTTAACTAATTATATAATATTTTAATATCAATAAGTATAAACATGATATACCTTTTAATAGCCATATGTTATTTTACTGTTAATACATGTAATTATTTAGTTAAAGAAACATTTAGAATATATCTAGATAACTGCAACTTTGGGCAATTGTTTTTTTTTGGTGCGTGGTCTGGGAATCTAACCTGGGTCTGCCACATAGAAGATGAGCATTCTACCACTGAACCACCCATTCACCCCCACTTTGGACAATTTTTTAAAATTGTTAAAATATATATATCATCTGATTTTATTAAGACTTAGATTCGTACATCAGCACTGTTTTATCTAATGACAGAATATTTTACATAAATATATCATTATATTAGCTTCCAGATAGATGACATAATGAGGGCTATTTATAATTATAAACAGTAAAATAGATTTTAAAATGTTACATAATATGTATAAAAATATTAAAGAGGGATGAGAATTAGTTTCATGCTGTTAAATGTTTAATAATCAAGTCTCTGCAAAATGAGCTATAAATACTTGATTTGTAGCAGTGGTTGATTTCTATGGTATACATATTCCAAAAATAGCTAATTCAAAGCTCACAATGCTCCTGAAATGTAGCTGCATAAACATAAACATAATTGGATTGCAAGAGAGGATACAAATTGGCTTCAATATACCTCAATGATATTTATACAAAAATTGGACTGGCTTTACTTATAAACAAAATTAAATTGCATAATATGCAGAAAATACATATTTATATGATATAACATAAGAAAAAGTGGCCTTCACAATCTATCATGGTAGTCTCAAATTATCTGTTAAAGTCTTGTCCACTAAATTTAGCACTATTCAGTCATTGTGGTCTGCAGATATTTTTGCTATGCAGCTCTATTATTCTTCTATTTCCCTCATTATTCTTTCTATGCTTATTATTGGGAATTCTACAGTAAGAAAGATTTTTCTCACAAATTCATACTGAAACATTGCCTGGAAAATTTGTGACAATAAATTCTGTAGTCTTGCCCAGTTTAGTAATTCTCTGACAACTCTCTCGGAGATATCCAGAAATTCTGCTTTGTCAGTAAAGTTTTTCTCATCAACATTGCCCCTGGCCCATGATCGAATCTCCCTCAATTGATAAAAACATCCACTTGTACTTCCTAGAGGGGACGGTTTTATTGACTATATGTCACTCATGAGAACCCAAGGTGCATTAGACAGGGCTTGTCCTGCCCTGCCAATCATAAATCCTATGATCTAATGGAAATTTCATCAGCTGTCAGAATTTGAGATCTAGACAGATCATGCTTCTTGGGTAAATGATAATTCTGCTTACAATTTTAAGAAAGGGTATTTTATTTTTAAGGATTTTTCCCACTTAAAATTAGACTGCAACAGTTCTATGTGTCTAAAGTATTACTTCTTAATTTATTGAAATGATATTGATTTCATGGAAAGGCTCAGCTTTCCAGGAATTCTAAATCTTATTGTGTTTCTTTCCCCTAAATATGAAGAACTGTACATATTTATTTTGTTTAGATAGGCTCAAACCCAAATTTCTCATATAGCAACGTGCTGTCATAACTCAGGAGGAAATGTGTGATTAACAACAGTATCTCAGTGGAAACTTCTAAGACGAGGTAAGGCTCAAAGCATACCACTTTCATGCCCTCTAGAGCTTTCAAATTATGATTAACAGAAGGGCAAAATAACTGGGAAACTCCAACTAGACAAGTCAAAGTGATAAAGGTGATGTTGAGGAAATACAAATTCTCGATTGAAGGAGTCACAAGATCACTGGACTCTGTTAGCAATAAGAAGTGATTATTGTTATACTGAAATAATAATAATTAAAAATGTGGTCTTGTCTCAAATGGGTAAAATTAAATAAAGCTGCTACATTTCATGTACATGAAGAGAGTACTAAAATTTCAAGGATTGATCATTTTCAACAGCCTCAACAAATATCAAATCTGCTAATCAACACTGACTATTGATTCAGGTTTAATTTTTTTTCTTGAATCAGATAAAATGACAAAACAAAAGAAAGTATGCTTTTCAACAAGCTGGCTATAGGCTACATGAAGATATGTAAATTACATATTATACTTTTCACAAGTATTTATTATGTACTTAAATTTGCAAGACCATATCCTAGGTTTCAAGACTATAAATGTGAATGAAGCAGTTCTTCTCTTGTAGAATTTCTACTTTAGTGGAAAGGTTGATAATAAATAAATAAGTATATAAACTACTATCAGATAGTGAAGAAACTTAATGATAGTTTTGAGAAGGAGGGCAGAGACAATTGTTGGAGTGCAGAGCTTGAGACTAAAACAACTAACATGTTTTAGAAATTGCAGATTGCTAGAGTGTACTGATACAGGAAGATAATTTTAGGGAATGTGTCTCAGTGAAAAAAAACAAGGAACTTTCAAATGATGACACATAAAACCCACATTGTAGAGTCTTGATCTATGACAAACCTGTGAGTCATTAAAACTCTGTTAGTTCCCCATGGCCACGGCATGTCATCATTGTGTTAAAACCATTCTACTGAAACCAATGCACTGGTAGTAAATAACATTTTTCCCCCACTATGTAAGAGGTGTATGAAATCAATAAAATTATTTCTAAACCCTTTTTTATTGGAATGTTCTCATCTATTGGATAAATAGTGAGGACAGAAGAACCTAGTAAAAGAAATCCTTTACTAATAAACTGCTCTCTAATAATTAGTAAACCATCCAAAGGATTATTTTCTTAATTCCCCAATTTATGGAGAAGAAATGTGAAGCATCCCAGAAAAAAGTTTTCTTTGATCAATTAAACTAATATTGTGACAAAGCTTTTAGTTAGCACTTGGCATTAGCTCATGTTTCCTTTATTTTATGACAAAATTACAGATGGTTGGCTGTAGTCACAGAATGTGCAACTGTGACAGATGCCTCAGCTAGCTAGGAGGCTACATAGATGCTTGGAATCAATTATTTCTCTAAAATTAAAAAATCCTAATTAGGTATGGAGACTCATAGAAACACTAACAATGAAAATTATATGTTATTTTTTTAAAAAAACTCATTAGTTAATCAAAGTTAAAATATTGGTATATTGATTTAGTATGATGTCAAAAGAGGCTATCTGTTATTTACTACATTAAATTTGTTCAGACTGAACATCCAAGCTCTCTTCACTGGACATGATCTTCATTACATATTTATTCATGGTACCATGTACTATATCTTTGACTGGGATGAAATATAAGAGAGAGAAAAATGATGTAGCAGTGAAGCCTAAGTTACAATCACTTCCAACAATTGTTCCAACTATGAATTAGAAGTCTATGAACTGATATTGAATGAAGCCTTTGGGTGAATTTATGTTTAATTCACTGTATTTCTGAACTCCTGTAAAAGAAACTGTGCATTTGACATTTCATGACCCTCTGTAGAATGCCCTCAATTTGTTATTCTTTATTTAATTTATATAACCTGATTTTATATTTTAAGCCAAAATAAAAATGAATTTGAGATTCAAATGTAATTTTTGACTGCTTAAATTTTTTTCATTGGCAAGAATTACTTGTTTATTAAATTTAGAGTAATATAGCTAGTCCAGAGATCCTACCTAACTGCTAAGTTGTTTGTTTGTTTTATTTTTCTGTAGTTATTGATCAACTATTGCAATACTAGACCACAAGTCATAGCATTTTATAGCAAGGCACAAGTAGAGATGGGGCATCTAAACAACTGTACTGGAAACATTTGCTAGTATTTTAAAAGCACTGTATACAGACAGTAAAATTATTTAATACCTGAACCATACAGTCCACAAGTATGTAATACCCTTATTATCACTCACACAATGCAATCAGGTTGTGATTCCTAAGTGTTTGCTACGTTTTCTGTTTCAGTGGTAGTATTCTGTTCATACACAAGATAAAAGAAATGTAAGATTCTATCTCCTTCCTTATTATTTTATAGCCTGGGGTCTGGTTAGAAATGTAGTTAATAGAAAACTATGGGGAATACTTTTAAAAATGCATAACCAATATATAAAACACATAAGTCCATTCTTCTTCGGAATTTAAATTGACATTACATCTCTATTCACCATCTAATTCAGATTGACTAGGATGTAAACATATGCACAGATCTGCTACCAAATGCCTTGTACATACATTATTGATGGATTGTTCCCAGGAAGAGTTGGATACACATTTCTTAGGAAGATATTTTTAAGATTTCCCCAAAGTAATATCTAACCTTCTTAAAAAATTCTAAACTTGACACTCATTGGTAATGCCAATGATGATTTAATTTTTTTAAAAAAAGCACTAATAATAATAGTCTTAAAATTAGAAAGTGACTAAGGTAAAGATGCAAAGTAGAGATTTAGAAATGATGGGCATCTAGGCCCTTATTTCCTTAAGTTTCCATGTTACTATCATTAGCTTTGAAAATCTGTTTTATATTACAATTTCAGAGGGAAATGTAACAACTTATTTAGGATAAAATTGTGGTGAATTAATATTCTTTGAAAGTTATTGTTGAGTTCATAGAAGCTTCTTAATAAATATGTTGACTAAAACAACAAAACATGCCTCCTATTAATAATTTGGTAATAAATTGCGTGTGTGGTAAATATACAAGGGATAATAATAAACTTTAAAGAAAATAAATGTGATGAAATATACACTTTTATTTTAGTTACACATTATTTATCCCCAGTGAAATTTCCAGAAGTATAATTCCATTTGTACAAGTTTTATTTGAGAAATCCTTGCTTTCAATTTTCAACAAGAGAGAGAAGAGCAGAGGATGACAAAGGAGATGTAACATATGATATTTGTCATTTGAGTGTTATCAAACATAGTTTTATTTGCATATTGAATAATCCACATATTAAACTGGTATAAAGAAATAAGAAAGACATGCAAATATATCTACTCTTAAAATACACTAGAAAAAAACAAAAATTAATACACCAAATAAACCTTGAACCTGTGTTTCTTTCATAAAACTTAAAGAAGTTCAAAGAAACTTTTAAATTGAATCATATCTCCTGGAAAACAGAGATCAATTTCATTCTAATTTATAATATACTTTTAAATTACATGAGACTTCTTTGCCTTGGATTTTGTAAGTTCATACCTTAGAGAGAAAACTATTTGCATGTTATTAAACAACAGAATAAATAAGAAAATATTGAGAGCATAATGATAAGGAATATGGGACCCCTGATTGAGAAACAGATGGCATGAAACCCCCTATAGTTCACAAGAACTGTTTGACATTGTTTCAGATATTTCTGCTCCAGGATCTTCTTCCTCACATGTATATTTTTTGTTTGTTTGTTTGCTTTTGATGGGGGGTGCGTGGTCTGGGAAACCTCATGTGTAAAATAAAAGGAATGATTTTATGCTTATAAAAGGGACTAATGAGAAAAAATGAGATGAATACTTAAAAAAA